>PVJX010013606.1:0-27678 GCA_004027295.1 Dolichotis patagonum | reverse complement strand
TTTTAGTTTAGTAGATGGTGATAGGCATGGGTCTAGTTTTAGTCTTCTGCATATGGATAGCCAATTTTTCCAGCACCATTTGTTAAAGACACTGTCATTCTTCCAGCGAGCATGTTTGGCCCCTTTATCAAAGATAAGGTGGTTGAGTGACTTTGTGATTGTGGTTGTATCTTCCAATCTATTCCATTGATCTTTAGGTCTGTTTTTATTCCAGTACCATGTTGATTTTATTACAGTAGATTTGTAGTATAATTTCAAGTCCTTGCCTTTGTTGTTTAGAATTGCCTTTGCTATTCTAGGTCTCTTCTGGTTCCAGGTGAATTTTAGGAGTGATTTCTCTAGATCTATGAGGTATGTTAGTGGTATTTTGATTGGGATTGCATTGAATCTGTATAGTCATTTTGGGAAAATGGCCATTTTCACAGTGTTTGTTCTTCCTATCCATGAACAAGGGATGTCTTTCCATTTTCTGAGGTCCTCTCTGATTTCCTTTTTCAGGGCATTATAATTTTCCCTGTATAGGTCTTATTTCTTTCGTGAGATTAATGCCTAAGTATTTCATTTTTTTGGATGCTAGTGTGAAGGGTGTGGCTTCTCTTATTTCTCTCTCAGTATGTTTGTTGTTAGTGTATAGGAATGCTATTGATTTTTTGAGTATTGACTTTGTATCCAGCTACATTACATTTATTATATCTAGGAGTTTTTCAATTGAGGTTTGGGGGTCTTCTATGTAAAGTATCATGTCATCTGCAAATAAAGATAATTTAACTTCCTCTTTTCCTATCTTTACTCCTTTTATTTCTCTCTCTTGTCTAATTGCTCTGGCTGGTATTTCCAGTACTATGTTGAATAGGAGCGGTGATAGGTGACATCCTTGTCTTGTGCCTGATTTTAGGGTAAAGGCTTTCAGGTTTTGGCCATTTAATATGATGCTGGCTGTTGCTTTGTTGTAGATGGCCTTTATCATATTGAGGTAAAGACCATCTATTCCCATTCTCTGTAAGGTTCTTATCATGAATGAGTGTTGGACCTTATCAAAAGCTTTTTCTGCATCTATAGAGATGATCATTTGGTTCTTTCTTTTGTCTCTATTGATATGGTGGATTACATTTATTGATTTACATATGTTGAACCTTCCCTACATTCCTGGGATGAATCCCACGTGGTCGTGGTGTATAATCTTCTTGATCATTTGCTGCATCCTGTTTGCCAATATTTTATTGAGGATTTTTCCATCTATGTTCACTACGGAGATTGGCCTATAGTTCTCTTTTAAAAAAGAGAAAGGGTCTTTTCACCTGAAAAAGGTGAAATTACTACAGACTCGATGGAAATACAGAAGATCATCAACACCTATTTCAAAAACCTGTACTCTCATAGGTTCAATAACAAAGAAGAAATAGATTCCCAGATACATATGAACTACCAAAGCTGGATCAGGAAGATATAAAACTGCTGAATAACCCAATTTCTATTAATGAAACTGAAAATGTAATTAAGGGTCTTTTTCAGGTTTTGGTACTAGAGTAATATTTGCTTCCAGGAATAACTTAGGAAGAATGCCTTCCCTTTTGATTTCATTGAAGAGTTTGAGGAGTGTTGGGATTAAGTCTGCTTTGTATTTCTTGTACAATTCTGCAGTGAATCCATCTGGGCTTGGACTCTTCTTTGTTGACAAGGACTTAATTACATTTTCAGTTTCATTAATAGAAATTCGGTTATTCAGCAGTTTTACATCTTCCTGATCCAGCTTTGGTAGTTCATATGTATCTGGGAATCTATTTCTTCTTTGTTATTGAACCTATGAGAGTACAGGTTTTCGAAATAGGTGTTGATGATCTTCTGTATTTCCATCGAGTCTGTAGTAATTTCACCTTTTTCATTGCTTATTGCATGAATTTGAGTTTTTTCTTTCTTTTTTTTAATAAGGTTGGCTAGGGACTTATTTTATTTATTCTTTCAAAGAACCAGCTCTTTATATATTGATTCTTTGTATTGTTTTCTTAGTCTCTATTACATTAATTTCTGCTCTGATCTTTATAATTTCCTCCCTTCTTTTTGGCTTTGCTTTTGGCTTGCTCTTCTTTTTCTAGATGTTTGAGTTGTAGCATCAGGTTGTTTATTTGTGTTCGTTCTGTGTTCTTGATGTGGGAACTCAGTGCAATAAATTTTCCTCTGAGGACTGCCTTCATTGCATCCCACAAATTCCGGTAAGTTGTGTTTGTATTTTCATTTGCTTGTAGATATTGTTTAATTTCTTCTTTAATTTCCTCCGTGACCCACTGATTGATCAAGAGTGTATTACGCAGTTTCCATGTGTTTGTTGGCCTTTTGCAGTTGCTTTTATCGTTAATTTCTAGTTTCATGGCACTATTGATCTAATAACATGCATGGGATAATTTCAGTTCTTTTGCATTTACTTAAATATGTTCTGTGGGCTAGTATATGGTCTATTTTAGAGAATGTCCCATGTACTGCTGAGAAGAATGTATATTCTGATATTGTTGGAGGAACACTGTATATACGTCTATCAAGTCCATATGTTCACAGGTGTGATTCAGTTCTGTTATGTCTTTGCTGGTTTTCTGTCTAACTGATCTGTCCCTTTGTGTTAATGGCATGTTAAAATCTCCTGTTATAATTGTCTTATTGCTTATTTGATTTTTCATTTCTGTTAATATTAGCTTTGTATAGGTGGGTGCTCTGGAATTTGGTGCATATATATTTAAGATTGTTATCTCTTCCTCTTGAAGTTTTCCCCTAACTAGTATGTAGTGACCTTCTTTTTCTCTTTGGATCATTCTTGGTTTGAAGTTCACATTGTCTGCAAACAGAATAGCTATTGCCACTTTTTTTTGGTTTCCTGTTGCATGAAGTATTGTTTTCCATCCTTTGACTTTCAGTCTGTGGGTTTTCTTTTGCGTTAGATGGGTTTCTTGTAGACAGCATGTGGTTGGCTGTTGTTTCTTGATCCATTCTGCCAGTCTGTTTCTTTTGATTGGTGAGTTGAGGCCATTTACATTAATGGTTATAATTGTTATATATTCCTTTATTGTTGAGAAATACGTTATTTTTCTGCTGTTGTATCTTTAGCTTTCCATTGTGTTTAATTGTCTGCCTTGCTTGGTGGTTTTATCCTATGTGTATCTAGAATGTCTTTCAGTATTCTTTGTAGGGTTGGTTTGGTGTTCATGAAGTTTTTCTGCTGTTGTCATGGAAGTATCTTATTTCTCCATCTATTTTGAAGGACAGTTTTGCAGAGTATGTCAGTCTGGGTTGAAGTGGCTTTGCTTTAGGATCTGAAATACTTAACTCCATGCTCTTCTTGACTTCATTCTTTGTATTGAGAAGTCTTCTGTGATTCTGATGGGTTTTACTTTATAGGTGATCTGTCTTTTCTCTGTAACAGCTTTTAGTAATCTGTTCTTATGGTGGATTTCTGGGATGGTGATTATTAATGTGCCTGGGTGTGGTTTGATTTTGGTTATGGCTATTTGGAGTTCTATATGCTTCACTAATCCATATGTCAGTTTCCATTCTCATGTTTGGGAAGTTTTCAGCTATTACTTCTGTAAGTATCCTCTTGATATCATTTTGGCTGTCCCCTTCTTTTTCATGTATCACTATTAATATTGTTATTTTTCTTTGCATCATCTTGCAGCTGTTGAATTGTTATTTCCTGATTCTTTGTTATTTTTAAAAGATCTTTCCTTTCTTGTTCACTAGTTGCGATCTTATCTTCAAGATCTCAAATTTTATCTTCACTTTCATTGAGGTGGTTTTGGCAGCTTTCAATAGATTTTTGATTTCCTGTATATCTCTTTGAATCTGCTTTATGTATTATGTGTTTGTTTCTTATGGTGTTCATTCAGGGTTTCTATCTGTTTGCTTTGTTCCTCTAATTTTTTAGCTGTGTCTTCACTAGATGTGTTCACTATTTCTTTCGCTACTTTTATCATTTCTTCTTTTACCTGGGCAAGTATTTGTAATTTGAATTTCTCCATAGCTTCCCCTAGTTGCTTCTTTATTTCAGTTGATATCATTTTAAGTCATTTCAGGTGTATGACTTCTATTTTCTTCTATGTTCTTGGCTCCTAGGCTTTCTTGGGATGGGCTGGAGATTTGAGCCTGCCTTTTGGTCTTTCCTCTTGTCATTTTTCTATATTTCCTTGGTTTGAGTGGTGTTCCAAAGCTTCCTCTGTGTGTGTGGCAAATCACCTCCTGAACCCTTAGCTCCTGGAGCAGTCCTGGCTTCCCCAGAGGTTCTTGGCTCCCTACATTGAGAGGCGGAAGCTGGGCGTGGTGAACTGGGGCTGGCGGAACCTCAGGGCACAATCCCCTGACTTAGGGGGGTGGATATGAACTCAACTGCTGGGAGTGCTGGACTTAAGCTGTTCCCAGGCCAGCCCAAGTGGGCCGAGAATCCCCCTGCGCGGTCTCTGCCTCCTCGACTGAAAGAAGGCCGCTGAGCAGTGGACTGAGGCCCTGGAACCCCCTGGACCCAGTCCAGTGTCAATCGGAGCTTAGGTCTCCAGCTCTCCCCGGGGTACGGGACTCAACTCGCCAGTCCCAACTCCCCTGCAGGCTCTTGGCTCTCTAAATTGAGAGGCGGAAGCTCTTATTTTGTTTTCACTTGAAGCTCTAGCTTAGAATGTTTTCTGTGGCCGTCCGTTTTATTCCCTCTGAAATACATTTCTCTTTTTGAGCAACTACTGTTTCAGTTTTGTTTTAAAAATTTATACATATATTAGCAAGTAACAGTACACAGTTCCGCTTTATACCCAATTTTTAGTCTACCTACCACCAACACACAAGCATGTACTCTCATTCCTCTAACGTTTCCAAATGCATATACAGAAAATATGAGAATACATATTTTTTCCTTTTCCTCCATGAAAATAAAGTATATGCTTGCATTTATAGCGTTTTTTTTTTTTTTTTGCACTTTTTATTTGAACTGGGTTGGGGCAGAGCTATAAAGCCTGCTTGTTTTTTCATAACAGCCACATTCAGTTAATATCCTAAATCAGACTTCTGAAGGCTCTTTTTGACACGTGATTGACTTTATACTGTTTGTAAACGTATATGTGCATAAATAAAAACTGTAGAAAGAAATATAGGAACTATAGAAAATCACCCAAGTCCTAAGAAGCAGGTAAGTAAGAAAATGAGGGGCCCATGTTTCTGTATCTCCCCTTCACTCTCTGTTGGGCTCCAGACTACCAACCTGTGAAGATTTCAAATGTTTTTCTACTGTCTACATTCTACCTTATACCCAAAACAAATGCTGGCCTTCTGATATTTAGAGTCTCTGTATTTTAACCATTTTGGTCTCCACAGTGCCTGGTAAAGTGTTGCCTAGATGTTTATTACATGAACGTGTGGTACTACTCTGATTGTATATAGCTTAGTGATAGAGCAGTTGTCTAATATGTAAAGGGTCTGAGTTTATAAGCACTGCAAAATTAAAATTGTAAACATTTTAAAACTTTTAAAATGGATATACTACTTTCTCATTATTTTCCTAACTCCCTTTCTTTCTAAAGTCTCTTCAGCATTGTTGAAAGCTCCGTATTCTTTAATCAGTATTTTTTGCCTATTGACTAGCTCTTGATTCTTGCAGTGACCTCACACTATCACTTTCTGCAGAGAACTCAGCTACTCTCAGAATTTTAACTGCTGCATTTGTGAATATTTCTTGCTTTTTTTTTTTTTTTTAAATCGGTACCAGATTCGAGCTCACGATGGTGCGCTTGCAAGGCACTTATGCCGCTGAGCTAAATCCCCAGCTGTGAATATTTCTTACACCTCTGTTTTACTTACTTTTTTATTCAGAGCTTTTGAATCTGCCTCTAGCACTGTTGTACCATGTGTACTGAGTTTATAATATTTTAATCTTTGTAACAAAGTATTATAATATCTGTTATATATTAAGAAACTGAGGTTCAGAGGGATCACACAATTAGAGTTCCATAGCTAGTAATTATTGGCACTCTAACGTGAAGTCACTGCACTTGATTGTCTCATGTACCCTCACATTTAAAACAGAAATAATTAAGCATTAAGAAATACAAAGATTCTAGCCTTGGTTTTGCAATAATTGACTGTGATTTGAGCTGTTCATATTATCCATTTCATCTGTATTTTTCTTTTTTCTTTTAGACTGAGTCTCATTATGTAGCTCAGACTGGTTTTGAGCTCATTATCCAGCCCAGGCTGACCTCAAATTTGTAGCAATTTTCCTGCCTCATTAAGCCTCCCAAGTGCTAGGATTATAGGAGTGCTCGACCTTGCCTAGCCTCTTCATCTGTATTTCTGCGTCTGGAAAATGAGGAATGCATTAGGATTTGTGATCTAAATCTAGGATTATTTATGGACAGGACCTGGCAATCAATTACAAAACCAGAGAGAGCTATTTCCTGTCTTACTTAGTTCTACAGTGATGCTACTATGTGCTATTTCTATTTCGTTAGGACTTGGCTACCAAATTAGTGCATTTTATGTAAGAGAAACTCTCTTCCCTTAAATTATGTAATTCACTTTTTGTCTTACTAAATATGTTTGTGTTCTGTGATAGGTATTTTTTTGCTTATTAGACAAATGATTTACAAGTGTTTTTAAAAATTTCTTCTTCAACTCTTATGTGTAACTCAGAAAAATGTTAGTTGATTCCTCAATTCTATACCTATTGTATCCATTTTATATAATAACCTTAGAGTACCATAGTGTTTTTATTATAGTTATAGTATAGAGTACCATAGTATTTTTATTATAGTTATTGTACTACTTTGATATTATTTTATGACATGATAAACTGATCAGTAAAGAAATGTAATGAAGAGTTTGGAATAACCTATAGTTTATCTCCAAGTAGAAAGTTACATATTTGAGTTTTTTAACCCATTTCTAAAGTGAGGTCTAATTTTTTATCTTGAATTTGCTCTGTATAAAGATTACTTTCCTAGCTTATATGTAAAACCATGTTTATTTTATTTTTAATACAAAGAACTGGTATGTTATTGGATAATTATATTAGTTTAAAAGGATAATTCTGCTTTGTAATTTAAGGGGAATTTATTAGCGGACAGTATAAATACCGTACTTTTTCAATTGTTATTTATCCAATTGGGCTAAATATAATTACTATTTTAGAGACTTATTTAAAATAGTTTATGTGAAATATTTCAGTTTATTTTTTTCTTCTTGTTGCAGGAGCTAGAGTTAATGCCAAAGACAGCAAATGGTTGACACCTTTACACAGAGCAGTTGCATCTTCTAGTGAGGTATGAAATTTTCATTAGTAAACATATTGTATATAAAAGTACTAAATAGACCTACTTAAGTCCATATTCAGATTCTGAGTCTTCAAAAGAATGAAAAACTACTGAAATATCTAGACTGGTCATTTTGCTTCAGAATTTGCATTTCCTTTTGTGTGAAAGACCTTTTAGAGAGTCTAAAATAGCTAACCATTTAAACACTTTATTCTGTCCCTCCTAAAAAAGAAATTAGTTTTCTTTCTTCTATAGTCCTTCCCATGACTTTTCTGTTCTGATTCACAATAGTCTTTTGGACAGGTTTTGTTGATGGAAATCAATACTTCAAGATAAAACTTTCAGAGGATATTTGTAAAATATTTTTATGTCTTCCATATCTTATAATCTTCATGATGTCTTTACATAGGGATAGATGTTTTGAGGCAGCTAGAAACTACTCAGTTCTGATAGGATACTGATAGTGCAAAAACCTGGACATTCATTTTCCTGTCATTTTTACTGCTTATAAAATACATTGGATTATATTCTATAATGTGTTGTGACCAAAGCCCTTTTTACCAAATGATATAGTTTGTGTCTGGATGTCCCCCCAAAGCTTCATACAGTCATGAGGTCAGGCTTCTAGAGTTGGTGACTGATTCATGGTCCAATGCTGGAATTATGGGTGAGTGTTACACCTACCCTAGAGTGGGTGTGGCCCACATACAATATAAAGGACACAAAGAGTCTTCTCTGCACACTCCTCCTTTTTCTTTGCTCTTGCTGCTTTTGCTGTTTTCTACCACCATGAATTATTGCCCCCTGCCATGTGCCATTCTGCCTTGGAGCCAGCCAAGTATAGACTGAAACCTTCACAAACTGTGAGCCAAATAAACTCTTTCTTCCTTAATTTTGGGCATCAGGTATTTTGTCTTAACAATGAGAGAAATGTAACTGAAACACTGAACTTTTAATATTAGGGCTCAATTCATATTTTTAAGTGGTTTAAACTTACAAAAGTATATAATTGCACAAGTGAATGTTAATCCCATGTTTCTTTAGTTATTTTAAAGTTTCACTCCTGCCCCTGCTCCTGTCGCAGGGCCAGGTAATTATGGAGAAGGAAGGCAACTAGTGCCTCCAGAGAAAATTGGGGAACTCTTGCCTCTTCATTCTTATATAATCCTCATTGTAAACTACATCTGTAACCCAGAACAAGAGCTGGGTAAATAAAGAGAAGTAAACTGGGACGGATTTTAAAACCCTGCCGTGTGGCAGAGTAGGTTAGTTCAGCTTCCTGGTTAGGAGGAGGGTGGGAAGGAAGCGTGGATACACCTGAGCTCAGGCTCTACAGCTGGTAAGCTGATGGAACTTAAATCTGGAGAATGTAGCTTCAGGTATGACCTCAACATTTTAGCTATGTGATGTTGGGCAAATCTGGAACACTAAGCCATTAACCAAAAAATTTCTGCATTCTGAAGTTCGATGGTAATACTAATTTTGTATTTAACCCTTGTATTTTTCTTTACATAAAATCAATTAAATAACCATTACTGTTATTGGAGCATGTTAATGTTAGTTGTAACTACTCATTTTTCAATATAGCTCTTGTGAATATGGCCATTAAAATTAAGAATATTTTACCATATTAAATCACCAGAAGATACACTTTATATATTTGCAAAAATTCTTCAAGAAAAATTATCAGAAGAAGATGGCAGGTTGTAAGGGCAGGTGTAAGGGTGGAACCCAGTGGTCCTTGCAAGTTTTTTATCTCCTCTTTAGTCTCAAAATTACTGAGCTAATAACTCTTCTACATGATTATGGAAAACAGCTATAAATCCAGGTGTTCTATGAAAATACAGTTTCTGTAACCCTAGAAATTTTTTTGCTGACTTTTTTTTACCATTACAAATAAATTGCTGTGAGCATTCTTTGATGAATTTGTTTTTCTCTTGTAAACAAGTGGAGTTCTAAACTTCTAGGTGTGTCTTGAATTAGCAGAGTGATTTTTTTTAGCAGTTTGATGGTTTTTTTGGGCATCTCTCCAGTCTTTTGCCAACTATCTAGGTACTTGTATAACTGTTTCCCAAATTTTACACATCTCTGATCACTTTTTATTTCAAAATTTTAAGCTATCGGTAATTCATGAATAATATTTTGTTTATATTTATAGCTATTTATACTTTCTACCACTTTTCATATATATTAGTATATTGTGACTTATAAAAACTTGAGAAGAATGAAAAGCAGGTGATATTTCCCCCACCTTTGCAAATAACACCAACAATCAGTTTTACAAAATTCAGATAGTATCCACTGTAAATAATAGAATTGAAATTCTGTTTCTGGTCCTTCTTATTTTCTTGTGTGGTTTGGCATTCACTTACCAAAAATAGGATTATCACTGTAAAGAGAAGATTCTGCTCAGTTTAATTCTGGTTATATTGCTTTACATTGATACCATACTGAATTTCGTGGATTTCTACCATGAGTCCAGTTAATGTGGTGAAAAGAGATTTTCCTTGTGCTGCTGGTAAATCTCTTAAACAGTAAATGTTTAAATTACCTTAAAAGCAGCTTTCACACTAGGTACAGTTACAGCAAAGACTTTGCATATGACTTTTAAAAAAAAGTATTAGTATATGTTTGCAATTCATGCAGTTTACAGTCTTCTTGGAGAGTGGTTCTGTGTGCATATCATTGATATTTTTAAATTCTCTTTCTCTCCTTGCTTCTTCAGTTTCCCTATCCCATTTTTCATTCTTGATGATACTATTGATCTTAGCTCATGTTACAGCATACAGTGTTTACATTAATTTAGGTTATTAGGTTCCTGTATCTGGCATTCTTTATTCTACTTACTTATCTTCTCCTCCTTCACGTTTTTTCCCTTCCCTATTGCAAGAGTTCCATCTCCTAGTCTTCCTTTTAGCTATCCTTGATTATTCTCTGTACTTTTCCTCACTCAAATGAGAGATACCATATGGTATTTAAGCTTGTGTGTCTTATTTCACTTAACATTGTATTTCTCGGGGCTGGGGATTTAGCTCAGCAGCATAAGCATCTGCTTGGCCTTCTCCATGGTGGTGAAGACACCAGTGGACTTCACTACATCCTTGGCACCAGTATCACTCCACTTGATGTTGGCAGCATCTCTTGGAAGATGGTGATGGCCTTTGCATTGATGATGAGCTTCCCATTCTCAGCCTTGAGGGTGCTGTGGAACTTGCCATGGGTGGAAACACATTGGAACATGTGGACAGTATAGTTGAGATCAATGAAAGGGTCATGGGTGGCCACAACATCTGCTTTGCCAGAGTTGAAAGCAGCCCTGGTAACCAGGCACCCATTACAGCCAAATCCGTTCACCCCAACCTTTACCTTATTTTGGATTGTGTAGGCACTAGATAGGAGAAGCAGCTTTTGCAGGGATGCTCAGGAGCAGAGAGCTGGAAATGTCTTTTGTGACAGGATATGGCTGTATAGTCCAACCTGGCTTTGTGCTTACTTTGTAGCTAGGGGTGGCCTTGAACCCATGGCAATTCTCTCTGCTTTAGCTTCCCAACTGTTGGTTAGATTATAGACTTCTACTATCATGCCTAATGACAGTGTCTTGATACATCCTTTTATGACTCTGACTGCTATCTTTAAATTAAAAAACTATTTTTGAGTAAATTCTATTTACTTACACCACTTTCAATCAGAACTTTTTTATTTCCTCAGGACATTTTATTTTCTTCATTTATATTATACATAGAAAATTTCTGAAACTGTTAACTCATTTGTGTTATAACTTTTGTCTTCATACATTTTAGGAAGCAGTTCAGGTACTATTGAAGCATTCTGCAGATGTAAATGCTCGAGATAAAAATTGGCAAACCCCTTTACACATAGCTGCTGCTAATAAAGCTGTAAAGTGCGCTGAAGCTTTGGTACCTCTTCTTAGTAATGTCAATGTGTCTGATCGAGCAGGAAGAACTGCATTACATCATGCAGCTTTCAGCGGGCATGGTGAGGTAGGTGGCATTTAATTAGAGATTACTTTCCTATAACCCTTGGTTATTGATGAACTTGCTGTTTATAGCCATTTATCAGTCCATGGTAAAAGCAAACAAAAATATGTCTTACTCATTGATGTTTCTTTCACTTTGCCTTTACTAAATCTTAAGAGTTTTTCTTGATAAAACTTTCTCAAATTTAGGTTTTTATTTCAGAGATATTGCTCATACTCTTGAATTTCATAGTCAACTTAGAGTGACAGAGAACAATGCCAGGTATAATACAATACGAAGTGTATTCTATGATTATAGAAAAAGTCAGTTTGGAAAGACAGCAGTTTCATTTTTTTCTCACAAAGATAGTAGCAAAGAAAGGCAGAATTTTGAAAATGTTTTCTTGGGCCAGGGATTTAGCTCAGTGGCATAAGCGCCTACCTGGCAAGTGAGGTCGTGAGTTCTATTCCTGGTACCAAAAAGAAAAAAAAAAGAAAATGTTTTCTTCAGTATATTATCAACATTTAGTCAAGAGAATTCTTTAGTAACACAACCATCGAAACAAAAACGTTTTAAAAATTGGTATTTAATATATTCCAGCAGGCATTGAAATTTTATGTGTGAATGGAAGATTTAGGTAAGAATGAAATAGAATTAAAACTTTTGAGACCAACTTGTTAAAATCATTTTGTTTTGTTTATTTTAAGGTAAGATCTCCCTGTGTTGCCCAGACTGGTCTCAAACTTCTGGGCTGAACTAATCCTCCTGCTTAGTCTCCAAGTAGCTGGGGCTACAGGCACATACCAGTATGATCAGATCCAGGTCTTCTATATTTACAGACCCATCAGTGCAGAGAGATTGAGTGACATTGCCATGTTTTAATAGCTGGAGGCCAGTGGCTACAATGTTCTTTTCACTGTACTTCTCTGATTTTACAACATAAAGAATCCTTTGCTCTGCTGCTGGTCACAAAATGTGCTACTTTTGAATCTGAAATGTCTCTCAGTAAAAAAAGTTACTGTAAATATGACTGAATATAATTATTATTCTTGATACATTATGAAGTACCGAGACTATACAGTGTTTTATCAGATTTAATCATATTTTAGATACTGCCTATTGCTTGAATTAAATTTAAGAACCTTTTCTGTGTGAGACTACTTTGTATTTTAATAAACATGAGGCTACAAATAGGAGTAAACCCTCTTGTTAAAAATTCCAACTTTAGACTTTCCAGAGTTTTACTCAGTTGTTTATAAAACACCAGGATATAAAGTTGACATCTTAAAAAAGATACAGTGGTCCTTTGGTATTGTTAATTGGTTCTAGGAAGCATGATAAGTGCTAAACAAATTATTTTGGCTAGAAAAGGTCATGAGTCATGAGGTGATCAATGCTGACAAGTTCTAGTTTGTGTGTCAAGTACTAAAGAAACCACAAGTACCAGGACAAAATTTTTATTACCAAAATGCATCCAGTACCAAATTTAGCAAATGTCAAAGCAGTCAAGAACCAATACATGACTGTACTGATTCCTGACTTCAGTAACACAGCGAACCTCTTTTCATATTTACTCTGTTATTATTATTAAATGGCCTTCAGTATTAAGTCTAGCTCCTTTCATTCTACAAATGCACAGTGCCACAGAAACTAAGATGTGTAGTCATGACAAGGGATATTCAAGAACAATTCAACTTTTGAATTTTAAAAAGGAAACTGTGTTTGCTTTATTCCAGATGGTTAAACTACTCTTGTCCAGAGGTGCCAATATTAATGCTTTTGACAAGAAAGACAGACGTGCTATCCATTGGGCAGCATATATGGGTATGTATTTTGTAAATTAACTTTTGGCCTTAGAAAAAGTTGTACATTTTAGTTCTTTCTATTTGCATAACACTTCTTTCTGCATAATGAAAAGTTAACCATAGCTGAATTTGTTACCCAAATAGAACCAGCCCAGTACTGGAGGGAGTTTGTTACAACGGGAATGCCCTGAATTCAGTTAATCCAAAAGCTGTTGAAGTTAATTTTGCTTACCTTTAAATGGAGAAACATCTCAGACATAGGTTTAGCATGTTTAATTTAGGGTTGGTGTTTACTAAAAGCCCCTGATACATTTTTATTGAACTATGAGGGTTCAAGTTAGTAACCTTTATCAAGAAGCCTATTGTTTTGGGCCAAGTGTTGGGTTAAATATGCATCATCATGTTTGATTTCTTGTTTTTTTCTTAATATTTGATTTCTATAACAGTAATTTCACAGAAAGAAACTGAGGTTTAGAATACAAGCTTTCCTATTAGAACATGATAAATAGAATTTTGGAAAACCTTATGGGTGCACTCCAAAACTGATAGAGCTTGTGGGAAAAAATAGACTACCCAGTACCTATGCAATTTTATGATCTAACAAAAACATGAAGCAGTTCTTAGATCTTAGAATATTTTAAGATGCATCAAAATAGCATTTCTACTCTGCTATAGATGCCAACACCATGCAATGGAAGTAATCTATGAACATGGAAGAAGTATAACCTGCCATGAGCCTTGGAAGTTGTATAAGATTGGGGTTATGGCTCAGAGAACCCGTAAATGTAGATGTTCATTTTTGAAGTTTCTTCACACAAAGCTGGAAGGACTCTTGCAGCCATAATGTTCAAAGCTTGTTTTCCTTCTGCCAAAAGTTGCAGTTCTATTTGCTATCTTGCCACCTCTGGCTGGGAAAAACCATATATGAATTGTCCTATCTTCTGTGTGATCCTAGAGTCATTCTATGATAATACTGATCACGCTAGAAATCTAGCTAACGGCTCTTTTAGGCATTGCTTATGCTCATTCCTTTCCTGCTCTTGGTTATGTCTTTTCCTGTCTTTCCATTTAAAAGTATAAGATTCAAAGGAAGATCATTAACATAAATATGTAACATTAGATAACCAGTTTTAACACTATATATGCATATCTGTATCAATTCATCAAACCTTGTATATCAAGTTTTAGTACACATGGTATATTGGCATTTAATAAAAAGAATCCCAATCAGAAAAATTTCAGTTCTTTTACAGTGAGTATAAAGAAAGATAAAAAACAAAGATGAGCTTTTTTTGTCCTGTCTTCATTTTGATAGACAAAAGCTAAAATGTTGGTGTTTATACCACAAGTTTATGCCTCTTGTTGTGTAGTGGGTAATTATCATGTGTTAAACAGCCAGACCCAGGCACGGTGACACATGCCTTTAATCTCAGCACTTGGGAGGCTGAGGGCAGGAAGAGTGCCATGAGTTTGAGGCCAGCCTGAGTTACACGCTGAGTTCAAGAGCAACCTCTATAGCAAGACCCTGTCTCAAATTAAAAAACAAAACCAAACCAATAGCCAGCAATAAGTTTCTTGGGCATCCTACAGTTTCCCCCTCACATTTATAGTTTTCCATCTTTAAATCTTGATGACTGAATCTTGTAGCTTATTCTTCAGGACTATTTAGAAACAGCTGGTCTATGTTTAAAACTATACTCCTTATATGAAAATGTTTTCACAGTAAACAGTGCCTCTTGCCTTTACTTCCAATGAATTAGGTTTAATAGCTATTTCATGAATTGAAGACCAGAGTAATTTTGTGGGTTGTTTATTGTTGAGCTTCCAAAATAGTTGAATGTATGTTTTAGAGAACCTAGTATGACGTTGTTTTCACCAATCCATCAAGTATACTTTCGAGACCTCTTGATTGTAGTCAAAAAAGATACTCTGTGTTTCTTGGCCATCTCTGTATGTCTTACCCTATTTTGCGCTGCTGTCACAGAATACTTGAGATTAGGTAATTTATAATGGACACAGAGTTATTTTCTCACACAGTTCTGGAGGACTGAGAAGTCCAAGATCAAGGCACTAGCATCTGATGAGGACCTTCTTGCTCCGTAGTAATTGGCAGAAGGAATCACTTAAGACAGGATCACTACTTCTGCAACAGCATTAATCTATTCACATGGACCCTTTATGGCCCACTCATCTCTTAGAAGTCCCACTTTTTAGTAACTGTTACAGTAAACTTTGAGGGAGACACATTGCTGACCATGTAGAAGTAGGAAGCTATTGACTTTATTCACTGGTTTTAAAGTGAAACCTTAAGTCCAGGCCATTGTCAGTTATATACTGAAAATCCATCAACATTAGTGTAAGAGATATTAGGAATTCCATGTAGTCTTATAATTTATTTGTCACAGGCTTCTTTATTAGTCCTAGCCTTCCATCCTGTTTGTGCTTCCTTAATTTTACATTAGGCCGCATTGCATATGCTTATGCCACTACTGAATTGTTTTCCATCCCCATCCCTATTCCCAAATGCATTGATCATTTCCCTCCCCTTGCCTTGTACTTGCTTCCTCAAGGTCCCTCTGCACATTCAGTCTTTTCTGTTGCTTTTGGTACTTTTAGCTCTTATCCAACCAAATTCTGCCTCAAATTCCCTTACTGTGATGACTAACATAGATGATAATAAATATTTTGATTAGCACCTCTTTCTGTTTGAAACATATGTAATTAGAATGGACATGCAAAATTTTTCTCCTTTCCCTGAAAACATAAATTTCAACATTATTCATTTTCTTGACATTCATGAACAAAAGAAAATATAGAGAATTGTCCAAATTCCTAAATGACAGTGATTAAATTTATCAAATTTACATTTCACAAATATAAATTTTTAAAGGATGTTATCACTGACTGCTAAATTATATGTACATCAAACATATGTAATGCATGCCATTCTAAAAATAAATATTTATTAGTGATTTTCATGCATTATGTATTTTAATATGCATTTTTATAAATGATAAGACACAAATTCTGTAAATGACAAGACACACACTTGTTCTGGCCATAATCCATCCAGTTGCAACAATACCATTTCACTATAGAACTCCTTACCGCCACCTTTTTTCCCCTTTTAAATAAATCACTTCCAGAATGGCTGTGGAGCCTTTTCATGTTTTCAGTAAGCTATTGAAAAGATTTTCTGTATTTGTGAAATATGCTCAAATATTTGTCAAGCTTCACATTGTAAATTTGCTTGTATTAGCTCCCTTTTAAAACAAGGCTTTTATCAGTGTTAGGAAACATTCACACTTCTGGAATCTATTATATTTGCAAACACAAATAACATGATCTGCATTATTTGGAGTGATGTGTTAAGCAGTTTTTCTAGTATGTTTCTGTACACAGCTTTTAGTCTTAACACCCAAACAGTTTAACTTCTTTTTTCTATTTACCCATTTTTAAAAGCTTTAGGGTTGTTTGAGAGTTGCTTAGTGGTAGAGTACTTGTGTAGCATCATTCGTGAAGCCAGGTTTCAATCCCCAGTATGACCAAAAACAAAACAAAACTAAAAACAAAAACCTGTATTTTATATGTGAACCTTCCAGGTATTAGTAAGTTCTAATTACTACTGTGTTAATAATAAACCCAAGTAGGTATGTGCCACTGTGCCTGGTTTAAAAATTGAACATTCTTGAGAAATAAGCCTGCCAGGCAGTGTGGCCCACAGTAGTAGTCCCAGCGGGTAGGAGCCTAAGGTAGAAGAATCCCTTACATCCTGGAATTTGAGGCTAACCTGGGTAACATAAGAAGACCCTTTCTCAAAAAATAAAGGTAGGGGAAAATAAGCCCAAGTCATTCCCATTTATATAAGTAAAAGATTCCAATACAGCAAAGAAATACAATTTCTTATGGTAAAGCTAACATTAGAACTTAAAATGTATTAAAACCACCTGGGGAGGGGGAAGGTAGAATAAGATCTAGACAAAAAGAATTTAGACTGTAAGGTTATCATTAGATAAATATAGTGTAAAATGAGATAATAGTTTCCTCTCCCAGCTTTTTTTTTTATTAGTACATGTTTGAAGTACATAATCATTGCATTCATTATGGGAAGTTGACGCATGTACATAACATCTTTAACCTCTACCAACATTTATCAAAACTATTTTGAAATTTCATGTTCTGTACTCAGTTATAACATCATTTATTAGTGGTTTTCATGCATTATGTATTTAATATGCATTTTTGTCTCTTTAAAGTTACTAAGAATTATATTTAATATTTTCTTTATGTTCATCTCTTTCTTCATAAATACATTTGCAGGTCATATTGATGTGGTGAAATTACTTGTGGCTCAAGGAGCTGAAGTAACATGCAAAGATAAGAAGTCTTACACACCTCTTCATGCAGCAGCGTCTAGTGGAATGATCAGCGTAGTGAAATATCTTCTAGATCTTGGAGTTGATGTAGGTATATAGATTGACTGGTATAAAATAATAGAGTATTTTGTATTTTTATTATTTCATTATTGTCAGAAATTACTTTATGTTTGAAAGATTATTTTACAATAATTTGTCTTTTATCCAGATATTTATAGTCCTTTCAATACCTTAGTGTAGGGTATGAGCAAGGTGTGTAATTAATCAATGTATGTTTAAAACCAAAATACATTCCAAACATGAATCATTTTCCAGGTTTTCTCTTGCATCGTCATCTAGGTCCTGAATCTCCATTTCCTCCAGTTCTATGGAAACCAGCAGATCAGACACACTTGGGTTAGGTAGATTATTGATAGTCCTGCTTACCTAATTAATACATGATTTTTAAATGACTATAACAGATTAAATTATAAGATGTTAGCATGGGCTAGGCAAGAAGACCCGAGACTTCTTGCTCATCAAGTATAAGTGTTCTTTAACAATATATTTTTTGTTCATTTAGGAAGTGATACTGCTGTCTGGATATGTTTGAGTCCTGAGTTGAGGCAGTTAGGAGTACCTGTAGCTTTCACAGGGCATGCTTTAAACCTTATTCCTGCTGTTAGTATTTTTACTCTTATTTTTGAAACAGTTCAGATAAACTTGCTGGCTCTTCAAAGCAGCAAATTATGTAAGGGAGAGCAAAATTGTGCTAGAAGAGGGAGTTAAGATCAGGTGCAAAAAACTAACAAAAAATAGATGGTAATGATAGACTGGTTAGAAAAAAATCGTAAGAAGTTGCAAAAAACCTTAACATGCTGTTGTATGGGCTCTTTTAAGAGTATAAAATTTCAACTTTATACCTCCTATATCTCTGTTTCAATAATTGCCTGATACTTTATAGATAAATGATGCAACCTTTTTTCTGGTCACTGTTTTAAATTCATTTTGGTACTTTTTTGTTGTTTTTGAATATTTTATTACTAGAGTAACATTTGTAAATTTTGTTGGCGGACTATTTTGAGGTAAATGGTCCAGCTTAAAGCCTTTTAATGACATGTGACCTCCAATTGTGTGGGTTTTTAGTTTCCTAGAAATTTTATAGCAGATTATCACAAAGTAAGAGACTAAAAAAGTTTAATCTTAAGGTATGAACAAGGTCAGTTCTTTCTGGAGGCTTTGAGAGAAAAGTCTGGTGACAGAATCTAGCTGCTTTGATTAAAGTTAAGTGTTACTTCCTCCAGTTTTTCTTACCAGTGATTCAAGTTGTGACAAACTGAGACCAACTACAAGGCAGTCTTTTTGTACAAGACCACCTGACTACATATGTTGGTGGCTTCCAAAACCACCTTCAGTTTAATAATTCAGTAGAAGGACTCACAAAATTTATTGAAAGCCTCACACTCCCAGTGTGTTTGTGTTTTGATTTTCTGATTTGTTTTGGCTTGGTTTGCAGTTCTGGGGAAGGAATTGAGGGCCTCCACAGCTGACCTACATTGTATACCACCCTGCATGCATACAGCCCATATGCCTACCTACCCCCACCCTCATTTTTAATTTTGAGAGAGTTTCACTAAGTTGCTGGGACTAAGTTGCAAAATGCTAGGGTTATAGCTATGTACCCCCAAGCCCAGCTCACAATTAACAGTTTATTAGGTACAAGATTAGATCAGTTGAAAGGAAGGGAGATCACTTAAGACCAGTCAAAGGGAAACAGGATAGAGCCTTCAGATGTTCTTCAGGTGACATTTTCTGTCATTCCCATCTCTGACAGACAGGGGACACACACATTACTTTTCCAATATCAGTGTGTGACAGTATGTACATAGTATTCCCACTCAGAATGCTCACCTGAGCTTTGTTTCCATAGTTTTTTATTGGAGTATCATTACATAAGTGTGACTGATTGATTACCTATATAATTGATTTCATCCTTAGTCTCATTATTTCTCATGAACCACAATCCCTATCCTAAATCATGTTGTTGGTTTAACATGTTGACGATGGGCCCATAATTTGTATGTCTCTCTTCTGGGGCCTCTGAACCACCACTACATGCATGGATCAAGCTGGTGGGAACATGTAATATCTGGTGTGGCTAGACTCCATCCCAAGACAGTCAAATATAGTCAGTCCTCTTCTAAGATCTAGTATGTGTCCAGCCCCCATTTGAAAATAGGACACTATTATCAGATGTGTCATAGATTACCTGAGCCAGGGGCAAAGGGCAGATCTCCTTTTATGGCCAATGTCAAAGTTTTTACTCAAGTATTCCCCCATTTTATTTATTAGAATTAGAAAGGGTAAAAAAAACTATGAGTTGCATGAATAATTTCTCATTATTTCACATTGTTTTTGCCTTTTATCAGATGTCAGCAACAAAAATGAAGTGAATAGAAAAACATGCCATTCATTTTTTAAAATTTTATTATCTATTTCATAACTCATTTTTGTCTTGTGAGTACTGCAAAGTGAAATAATCAAAGCGAATGTCTTTGATGTTTCTTCATTTTGCATGATTCTTAGTTCTATAGAGTCTTTTACAGTTAATTTTATAGAAAGTTTCCCTAAGAGGCTTTAATAATAACACTATGTTTTCATTTGCCTAAAATAACTTTTTTGAAACCATTCAGTTTTGTCATGTCATAAACATTGTATATGTAAATTATATTCTCTAAATGTACGCAATCCATGTAACACTAAAATATTTATGCTCATTATTTTAAAATGTTCAGCATTGGGCCGGGGATTTAGCTCAGTGGCTTAAGCGCCTGCCTGGCAAGCGCGAGGTCGTGAGCTCGATCCCCGGTACCAAAAAAAAAAAAAATGTTCAGCATTACAACCCTCACTTATGTATTATCCCTTTTTGTTTTTCTCAGGGTTGTTTTTTGTTTTTTGTCTTTATGGTTTTCTTGTTTGGCACCAGGCAGGCACTACACCGTGGAGCTAAACCTCAACCCTTTTTTCTCACGTTAATAATTGATCATAGCCACAAGATTTCTAAAGTACTCCACAATAATGATGATTAACAAAACTGCTTTAACATTCACACATTTTTTTTTTCCTTCCAATAGATGAATGAGCCAAATGCTTATGGAAATACACCTCTTCATGTGGCCTGCTATAATGGACAAGATGTTGTAGTGAATGAACTTATAGATAGCGGTGCTAATGTAAATCAAAAGAATGAAAAAGGATTTACTCCTTTACATTTTGCTGCTGCATCTACACATGGAGCATTGTGTTTAGAACTTCTAGTTGGCAATGGGGCTGATGTCAATATGAAGGTATGAAACAAAATCAGAATCCATGTTTAAAACCATAGCAAATATTATTTAGTGATTTAATAATGAGCCAAGTCAAAAACATGGATTAACCTTTAAAAGATGTTGAGTGAGACTAAAAGTATATACAGTATTTCAAGCTCTACAGTGTTCTAGAATAGGTGAAGTTTCATTTATTTGGGATTCTAGAATGTATAGTTGAAAACTATCAGAACCATTGTTCTGAGAAGAGGGATTAACTGGGGACAAGACATAAGAAAACTTCACGAGGTGCTAATGTTTTATAGTTTTGACAGAGCTTTGTATTATTTTAATAGCATTTAACAAAACATAATGGTACAGTTAATATTTGTATACCTTTTTGTGAATTTTCTCTCAGGAAAAGAAGTAAACAGATACTGAATACTGTGCATTTTAAAGGTATTTGTTGTGACATGTAATAATGTCCATAACTGAAAGACATCAACTAATTAGGTGGATAGGAGTGTGATAAAATTCATGCAGTATAATGTCAGTGGTAGAGTCCAGATGGAATGGTATATGGATATTTATGCTGTAGTTCTTTTCTTTAAATATTTCTGTTTTGAAACTTTTCAGTTTTTCTGTTGTGAGATTTTTCAGTGTTAAGAGAAAGGAAACACAGTATCCATGTTACACCTAAGGAATTGCTTTTGGTCACAGTCACTTTCAGGAGTAAGCGTTCGGGCTGTAGAACTATGTAAAAATTCTGGAACCAAAATAAATTTATTTTTACTGTAGAATTCTTTGAGAAAACACATGCAGTGCTTCTGAGCATCAGTATTTTATTGTGTATAGATTTTCCAAGATGCTTTCACTTAGTTGCTCTGTATTAATTCAGCAGTTTATCCTTTGACTACTTGGCAACTGTATCTTGTAGTAAGAAGAAAAGAAAAGCATAGTCATAATTGAACCATTTAGGGTTAGTAAAAATATTTAAGCTTGGTTTTAATTATTTTGTAGTTACATGATAAGTAATGTCTTAGTAGACAGTTAAACCTTCAGTGATGCCAGTAATGCACACAGATAGCTGTAGCATCATTATGTCTGTCTATAATTGGGCCCTTTCTTTAGTTTGCCCTCTTCCATGTAAGAGACAAAATTTATTACTGTCACACCCAAGGAAGGAAAGGTACATGAGGTTTCATAAACAATCTCTGTCTTGCTTAGGGCTAAAATTTCTTTTTAAGGAATACAAGTCTTACAATATTAAGTCTTTCAGTTCTCAATCAAATCATGACTTTTCTTTTGCATGGTTTCATTATGACACTTAAAATTGTATTGATAAGTTTGAACTACTTATTTTAATTTGAAGAATTGTGTCTTTTTTGGATAATCAAGGCACAGAAAAATATATAAGTTACTTTTTTCCTTCACAAGTCCAGTAGTTAAGTCCAGCGTGGTGGCACATGCCTGTAATCCCAGCACTGGGAAGGCTAAGGTAGCAGGATCGTTGAGAATTCAAGACTAGTTTAGGTCACAAAGTGAGCTCAAGGCCAGCCTGAACCACTTAGTGAGACCGTGACTCAAAAAGACCAAAAAACCCCCAAAACAACAACAAAAGTCCAATAATTTTTAAAACAAAACTTTGGTATTTCATAAATGAAAGTTTTGAAATTATCGTACTATTTATCAAAAGCAAAAGTCATAACCAAATTTTTTTAGTCTGAGATGTGTTCATGATAAAATAGCTACAGTTAGCATCTGTGTGTGTTAAATATTAAATATGGAAATGATGGATGCTTGCCTATATGATCAGGTGTTAAACACACTTTCCAGTTACATGGTGTTGTCTTAAAGAATAAAGATTAGGCTTCCTACTTCATAGCCATTTAAGTGTGACTGTTTAATACAACTTGATGATAGTTGCATGGCCATATCAATTTTGAGATTAAACCCAGGGCCTTTTGTGCACTCACCAATCACTCTACCAATGATCTGCATCCAGTTCTTTTTATTTGTTGATAGCATCTAAGTTTCACAGGCTGACTTTAAACTTGTAAGCCTTCTTCCTTGTCCTTTAGATAGCTAGCATTAGAGATGTACACCCACCCTGTCCAGGTTGCCTGTGATTATTTTTAAATCTATTTTTTCTTTTTTAAATTTAGAATTGAGAATCAACTCTATAAGAGGTTCACTTACAAAGTACTCAGAATAGTGATCACTTTGAAGTTGTATCTTTAATGATTTTTAAAATTTAGTAGTGGATTTCATACATTAAAAAATTTTTTTAGCAAAGGGATTAAGATTCAGTGTTTAAGTAGATTTGAAAGCAGCAGCCTCTGATTTAGTTTAGAAACAGATTTCATAAACATTGCTTAATCTTACCTGAGATATGGGGCATCCCAATTATATATAATTGTCCATATATTTTATCACCAAGTTCCACTGGAACATATTTTCCATGTTATTAACTTTTGAGGTGCCTTCCACCTCTAAAATTATACAAAAATTTTAATAGGTATAATGGTCAGCCAACAAAAATATATTCATTCCTGACACTTAACATTTACAGTAAGTGTTTACAGTATTTGCCAAATCAGTGTGTATTAAATTGTTGACTGACTGAAGGACTAACACTTCTCTGTTATAAAATAAAATTAGCTTTATTAACCCTCACATTCTTTTTTCACTGCTGTTGCCTTTTTTCAAACCCATTCTCCATTTTTTCTGTCCTTGAACACATTGTAGATTGCTAGAAATTGGAGTGATTTAATTTGTAATCAGTTTATAATCTTTTTAGGTTATTGCCCTCCAGATGGAGGAATAAATGACTTGCAAATACTATAAAATGTCTAGTTTTATAACTTTACTTAACATGAACCCTGTTTCATTAATTACTTGTATGTATACTTTTTTCACACAGTGTTCCTCTTTAAGAATGAATATAGATCAGCTAAATAAACATATCAAGTACTTGATTTAAAAGTTGAACTTAAAGGCTACTCTAAAATGTGTAGCTTTTTTCTTGTTGTATTTGTTGTTACTGTTTTTGATTACATTTGAAACTGATTCTTAGAATATTGATAGGGTTTTTGTTTTGTTTTTGCTTAAAATTTCTCATTTGATTCCACAGTGATTTGGGATAGTTAAGTAAAAAACTTTATGTTATTTCTCCAATTCAAAGAAATAAATGTACTCTTCTTCCTGCTAATATGTATGAAAGCAGACTTTCCACTTGGAAATCTGAACCTCTTCTTTCTTTGTATATGTAGAATAATTATTATCAGTAAATATGAAGTAAAAGTTACCCTAGTGCCACCTATAGCTTACAATAAAAGATTACCATTTACTTGGTAGGAGTCCTGATTGAATTATGTAATCTCAAGATCTAAGTTTCCTCTTTTGTGCAACAAGATAAGTAGTGTCTGTCTCATCAGGTTGTAAGGACTAAATAATATATAAGAAATGTTTTAAACTTCTCGAAACACTGTGCTTACTATATATATATAAGTTCATTAAAATTAAATGTTCCAAATTTCATCATTTTGTGAATCCTAATTTTTATATATTACTTTTTTGTCAAGGGGGTTCTATTTGTCTGTAAAAAATGGCTGTTGGTAAAAGCTTAGTGTTAAAAATCAAACTTTAAGCCAGGTGTAGTGCGGAAGTGGCACATGCTATGATCCTGGCAGAAGGAGGCTGAGGCACAAGGATTGCCTGGGCTACCTAGTGAGTTCAAGGTCCCCCTAACCTGTAGCAAGACTGCCTCAAAATAAGTAAATAAAATAAAAATTTGTTACGTAAGGAACACTTTGAAAAGAAACTAGCTTCCTTGTGTTAAATGCTTTTTGTTTTCTTTTTTTCCTAAAACACCAAATAAAAGTGATAGTTGATATTATAAGATGCATTGCTGTGTTATGTGGACATTATGCAAAGGTCAGTGTATTCACTGTGTATGACAGACTATTGGATGTAGGTGGCATTGTCTTCATTTTCAGTTGAGAAACTAAAAGCTTGAAGAAGTTGGGTAGTTTGTCCAAAATCTTGCTGGTGGTAAGTTACAGTAATGAGATTCATGCGGTCGTTACTTACTCCAGAGCCCATACTTGTGTGCATTTTCTCTCCCTCATCCCTTCTTGCGCTGCCTCTGAGATTGTAAATTTTTTAAGATTACCTGAATGACCTGTTTACCTGAAAAATTCATATGAAATTAGTGTCAAATACTGAGGTGCAGCTATTTATAGTGTTGCTGTAATACTCCAAATGGTATGAAGATTTCTTAAAGAGATGTGCATTTGTATAGCTTGAGTATAAACTTTTTGTCACATCTTAGCTTATGCCAAAGGCATGCTGACTATTGTGAAAGAATTAGATGCTGCAAGCCAGTTTCTTTCCTTCATATATTGATGAATCTCAAAAGATTCTAAGGAAGAAAAGAAATGAACCTGATTCATAAGAAAAAATTCCACCTATCTCAAGGATTATTTTCATATTTAAGGGTTCTTTAGAATTTGTACATGACATACACACACGTGCAGTCAGTCTGACAGTGTTTCAAGTGTTTTGAGAAAATAGTTAACAATACTGATTACAAATAATTATTAACAAATTACACATACATTTTTAAATGATTCATAGTAACTGACTTTACTTGTAATACTTTCCCTTGGTCAAGAAAGGATTCAGAATTCCACAGAATTAAAACATTGGATAATGTGAAATTTTGAGTCTCAAACATGGAATGCATACACTGGCTATACCAGTCCTGCTTACGTGTTTTTGCTTGAAACATTTAATATCATCATGTATCAGTTTCCCCACCTATAATAAGAATAAGAATGATACTAAGATTATTCCACATGAAGTTTTTTGTCTACTCTAAATGTAGAGTTTTTTGCATACTTGTGCTTTATGAGGCAAATAAAAATTAGTTCATAATTTTGAACAGCAATTTTACCACCAGCTTCAATTAAACTTAATGCTTGAGTAATAGCTGTAGAAAAATGAAGGATTAAGAGGGTATTCAGAATAAAACTGAAGATTGCATATTACAGATATAACAGTGGTTTTTTAAAAAATTTGTGTTGGATTATTTCAGAGTAAAGATGGGAAAACCCCACTGCACATGACTGCTCTCCACGGTAGATTCTCCAGATCACAAACCATTATCCAGAGTGGTAAAAAGTATTTCTGTTTGTTTTTTATTTATTAAATGTAATAAAAACATCCACAAAATGAATGGTATTCAAAAATTGTCATAACAGTTACATATTTTTAGTGTTGTGTTCAAATCTCTTGAAAAGCAAATTAGAGTATAAAATGCCATGTATATGTTATGTTTCATGATTTATTTTTCTATTATTTCTCCTGGATTATTTCTAGATCACTTAGTATTGAATTTTTTCAACATTATTCAGCAGAAAACTGCTTTTCCCCCACTAAATGTGTTATATATTAATATGCATTAATATTTACATCTTAAAAAAAAACTTACATCTTATGGCATTTATCACTCTTCATTTTGAATACTTTAAACTGTTTCTAGAAACTTTTTGTGTTTGAATCTGTACTAGTCAAGCTAAACTTTTAAATGAAAAGAACTTTTAGATGTGTTATTTTAAATTCATGTTTCCCAAATCATATTCCATGGAACTATTAACAGTCCTCAAGGTATAAAAAGTTGTATACAAGTTTTGCTTGAGGTTTTGTTTTGATTTGATGTCTTTAGTTTCATTTGGTTTTACTTAGGTGCTATAGTTTTATAGGAAAAAACCTAGGCATAGAGTCTTCTTCTTTTTCGTGTGTGGTGTGTGTCGGGTTTTGAACTCAGGACCTCATGTTTGCCACACAGGCACTTACACTGCTGAGCTAAACCCCCAGCCCTAGGCATAGAATCTTGATCAAGTAATTTTTGAAGCAGTGTTTTGTACTCTTGCTGCTGCACAGTTATGTACATTAAAGCCCTAAGAAGTGTTGCTCTAAAGAAACATGTTTATTAACACAGTGGTTTCTAAATTTGTTGGTTTCTAGAACCTGTTAGTGAATGTAAAATGCATTAAAAAAAAATCTCTTGCTCAATTCACAAACTGCCTTAAGCGTAGTATCTGTAACACCAAGTGGTTGGCCCAATCAGCCATGAATGAAATGTAGTTAGAATTTGTGCATCCGGTAGTTTGTACTTGAACGGTGTTTTATATTGCACTGTATGTAATAGGTTTAACTTGATGTTTGTGTAGTCTATAGTACTGCACTATATGCAACAGGTTTAACTCGATGGTTGTGTAGTCTATAGTGTTTGACAGTATATCCTCTATTACAGGAGCTGTGATAGACTGTGAGGATAAGAATGGAAACACCCCTTTGCACATAGCAGCACGGTATGGCCATGAACTGTTGATCAACACTCTTATTACAAGTGGTGCTGACACTGCAAAGTAAGTATTAAAGACAGAGGTGTTGATAGCAGTTACAAGGAAACAAAAAGAAATGAACTAGTTTTCTGGTATGTCAGGTAGCAGTGTGAATTTTCTCAATATTGTGCTATTTCATCTTTATTGAAAGCACTGTAGATGAAGATATTTAAGTATAATTTTATTAAGTCAGTGAAGTATATTTTTGCATGTGTTACCTCAGTTCTTTCTCAAGCCTGAGTAATAATGATATGCAATTTTAATCAGACTTAATTTTTGTGTTCTTTACATTTAATTTAAAAATACTTAAGAGACCAAAAAAAAAGTTATACACAGTAAATACTTTTCTATCTAAATACTATCTGGAGTGTCCACTCTGCACTGTGCAGAAATCCGGTTTTCTGTGATTGCTTCTGGAAAAATTCCTCGTTCTCTGAAGCAGAAGGATCACAGGGTTGAGCCCAGTCTGAGTGTAGTGATTTATTTAGCAAGACCCTCTTTCTTTCTTTCTTTCTTTCTTTCTTTCTTTCTTTCTTTCTTTCTTTCTTTCTT
>PVJX010013605.1:0-47047 GCA_004027295.1 Dolichotis patagonum | reverse complement strand
CCATTTGTGTTCCTCTATTCTTCTGTCTGTGTCTTCTTGAGAGGTACCCAGCCCTTCTTTTATTAATCTACTTATCTCTTGTTTAATTTGAATTAATATTTCAGTTTTGGTCCTGCTTACGAGGTCTTGAATATATCTCTTTATGTCCGCTAATGCTGTGTTTGATGTTGCATTTTTGCTGCCCTCAGTCTCTTTTGTACTTACCTCTCCTGGATCAATGTTCTCAGGGTTGGGGGCTGGGAGTGTTTTCTTATTTCTCCCTTTTGTCATGTTTTTGGTTCCTTCCATACAAGTGTACAGTGTGATTCCCAGACCCTTTTCTTGTTGTTTAAGGCTCCTCTAGAGGGCGCAGGCTAGGAGCTTTAGCCCTCTTCAATAGGTTATCAGAGATTAGAGTTCACCCAGGGGCAGTGTGCTCTAGCTCCTCCCTTCTGGGCCAGTCAACCTTTGCAGGCCTTCACTGCGGCAGTGTGCACTGATCTCAGGGAAGTAACTGGGTCCCCGCCAGGGGCGTGGCCTAGTCCAAGCAGATTCCACCAATCCGCTCGGCGAGGGGAATAACCAGCTGAAGCCACTTCCTTATGGAGTTAGGGCTGTCCTGCCCAAATCCAACATGTCGTCCAGTCGGTTTCCCCTTTCCCGTGGAAGGGTCTTATTCTCATCACTCACCATGTCCCCAAGAACTGCTGGACTGCCCGACCTCCGACTTCAGCGTGGCTGAGGTGGGAATTCACGGTGCCTCTGGGTGGGTCGTGTGCAGTGCCGGTCCCAGTGAGCTGCACGCAGGGCTGTTCAGCTCCGGGCTCCGGCGGCTCAAGCCAGTCGCTTTGGCTCGGATCGCTTGTTCAGGTCGGGCGGAATTCAGGCGTCTCAAGGCGGGTGCCGTGCTCGCTGATCTTATCTTCACTAATAGTAGCCCCAGGACCTCTTATTCGAGTGGGTTTTTGCGCTTTGGTTTCTTTCTGTGTTGTGAGAGTCTATCTCTCTCTGTTTGGGTCTCTCCAGGGTGTTTTATTCTGGCATTTGAGCTGTCTCTCTCAGAGAGGGTCTCTGTCCTGCTACCTACCAGTCCGCCATCTTCAACACTTTACTCTTATATATTATTTTCAAACAGAACCTCTTTTGTATATAAGAAAGTGTTTAGTCATTAATTTTGTCTTCCTATTAATAATCAATTTATTTTCAATTTTTATTTATTTTTTTCTTTTCAGACAGGGTCTTAATACACAGTGCAGGCTGCCATTGAATGCATTACACATTTCAGGCTGGCCTCAAACTCCTGCTGGTCATTCTGCATCGGTCTCCCTGCAGGAGGATCTCCGGCTGGCGGCACCATTGTTATAGCATGAAAGCCATGTCTTCTGTCTCTGCTTCATATTTATGTAAGTAAACTTTGGCATCCTAAATTTTTAAGGAAAGCATAACCTCTGTGGCTAAATTATATGTACATAAGTATTAAACAGTGGTTGTTATATATGAGCTTTTAAATTTGCAGTATGCTGTCACTTCTGACTTTGAAGATGTGCATGCTATTCAAAGCTTTATTAATTCATTTATAAAATTTAGAAAGTGTTTTTATTACCTCTAAATATATTGCTATTTAAAAAGTTTAAAAATAGAAACCTGCTTGATAGAAAGAAACTTTACATTTTCTAATATAGAATATGAAAACAGTATTAATTTTGTAATATATTACAAATATCAATTTTCTTACTTGTGGACAATTTTTAACCAAGTAATCACAGTCCAGTGAAGATATTACTGATGATCTTTACTCTTAAGCTTGAGGAAAGATTTTTTTACTTTCTTAAATAAGTGTAGTGAAATGTAAGCTATTGTGTATTATTAGAAGTTTACTAAATAACAAAAAAGAAAACAAGCACATGAAATACTTTTATAATATACGTGTCTTTGTATTATTGTGTAAATGTCATTGGTAATTATAATGTTGGTAAAATGTCTATCTATACTGACAGTTAATTTACCACATATTCAATAAAGATAATAAAATTTGTTAAAGACAGGTTTAATTCTCAAGAAATCAGTGAAAATTGTTATTCTCTATGCAAATTCCTTGAGTTGTAAAGATTTTACTTAAAAATAACACTTAAGAATTTTCATTGTTATTTTGATAAGGCACCATTCAAAAATTCAATGAGTTCTTATTTGTCATTTTATGTTCCAATCATAAATCATTTTATTTCATTTTGATATGTAATGTTATTTTATATTATAGTAATTTAAACTATATTGATAAAAATGATTTTCTCAGTTAATTATAAATATGGTTTTTTAATTAATGAGTAAAGAAAAAATGTAAAATACAGACAAAATTATTTTGACAAAGAAGAAGCTATCAGATGACTCCTGTATCAGTTACAGTGTAGTAGTACTCATGTACACATATACATCTATACATTTACTACATCAAATGCTTTGCTTATCCATTCATCTTGTGTTAAGTTCCTGAATACAGTATTTCCATGAGTCTTTTTCTCTAGAAACCAGTGAATGTCAAAAGAGGAAGGCCAAGTTTTCTTTCCAGTAAATATTTGGCAATGTCTGGAGATACTTCTGATTATTATATCTGAAGGGAAGGGAAATGCTACCAGAATGCAGGAGTACAGTTCAATAGTATTACTAAATGTCAAACAAGAAACAAGGTATAACTGTGTAAAAATCCGTATGTTCCGACATGGCAAGAGTGCTGTTATAGTTATAACAGAAATTGCTGTTATAACTAAGGAGTCTCAATTCTGCTTTCTTATCCAAGAAAAAATTATGTTCAGTGAGAATGTTATAAAACTCAAATCTTTTTATGTATTTAGGATACACAAATACAAGGGTTTTTGTAATATTTTAACCAGCAGTGTCTCCTGAGATCCATGCCATGTTAGAATTAGAGCGCTGGGAAACCAAGCAACCAGCTCATCGCCCTGGTAAGTGGCTTAGAATCAAACATCCTGTCCCATCACACCTGCCCCCACCCCATTAGCAAGTGGGAGACAGAGGTCTGAGCATCTCTTGGGAGGTTGACCATATGTAATATAGCAAATAAGGGGGATTTCCTTCTAGCATCTCTTTGAAGGCCAATATTTTTAATCACTCTTTTGCTTTGTTGTGATTAATTATATTGTTCTATTCAGTATTCTGTTTTGATAAGTTCTATAATATTCTATATTTCCTTTGATTTTGCTACATCTGATTAAAAGAACAACTATTGTGAAGATAATGAGATATGTTATGGTACCTACAACTGTTTTCCCAGTAACGTGCTGTGAAGTTCTGTATCAATTTCACTACACTATCTCAATTGGCTTTATTCCATCCTGTTCTGTTGTATTTTACTACCTTCAAATTAATAGAAAATTTAAAAAACATATTTAATTTTAACACCACATTTGTTTTTGCAGACATACACTAGAAGAAAATTTGAATAAACCTTTGAATACAATCTTCCAACAAATGCAAAACTTTTACAGACCATTTATGCTTTGTGGTAAAACACTGTATTTCTAGGAATCAATGCTAAGAAAATAATTTAAAAATTGCAAAGAAACATGTTATACATCTTTTAGTACTTTAATTGTTTTTTTTTTTTTTTTTGTGACAGTCTCACTGTGTAGTTAAGGCAGGCCTTAAAATCTCTTTGTGGCCCAAGTTGACAATGAAATCATTATCTTTCTGCCTTAGCTTCCCAAGTGGTAGGATTACAGATGTTTGTTACCAAGCCAAGCTAATTAAAATATTAAAAGTAATTTAAATATTCTAAGAATTCAATAACAGAGAATAATTAAACTAAAAATATTCTCATATGGCAAAATATAGAGGAGAAAAACACCCCTATTCTCTGAGGTTCAGTAGCTGGGTCTATAAATAAAATGACAGCAGGAATTTTTTAAATTAATTTTATTCATCATAAGGAATTTGTACCAGTACATAATATATCTTGATTCTTTTTTCTCTATCCCTAATTTCCTTCAATCTTTTTATCCTCATTTACAAAAGCTTTGTTTCCATTTGCTTCTTTCTGTTCATTTATTTTTTTCCTTTCCTTTCTTTCCCCCTCTTCCTTCCTATGTTCCCTTTCCGGTTTGAAATATTCTTCCTATTTCCCAATATCTATTATATGTTTTGGTCCTTATTTATACTTTTGATTTCTCACACAAGAGAATGCAATATTTAAACACATTTCCAACTTATTCCGTTTAAGAATATTGTCTTGAGGCGCATCCATTTACCTAGAAATGTCTCAAGTTTATCCTGCAGGAGCAGGCCAGCTGCAGTCCCTGCCCCAGCTCAGCCTTGCAGCTTCCAGCCCCACTTAGTGCAGCTGGACTGTCTCCGCAGTCCTCAGTCACTTAGGCACCCCCAGCCCTCTGGCAGTCTCCATTTATACCAAAACACACATTAGTAACACCCTTTGCTATGTAAGTTAATTACAACAGCTAATATTGACCTTGGCTCTACCAGTTCTTTACACTGACACCAACAAGGTGTGCCAGGCCCCAAATCTTGCTAACTAGCACCTAATGTCTGCTGGAAGCCGCTCCATCCCCAAAAACCAGAACTACACCTTTGGTGTCAGTTTGCCCTACACAGACTTCATGAGAAGCACTAAACCCTAGAACCATTTTCCCACAGCCTTCTAAGGCAGCTAGAATTCTTTCCAGAATCTTTGCCCGTCAGGAGCAGGAGAATTACTTTTTCTAATAGAATCACAGAAGCTGTGGTCTGTGAGCTTACATGAAAGACATGCAGCGCAGCGAACAGTCTCTTCCCACAGCTTTTTGCCCTCAGAGCTGGCCTTGTGGAAGAAGCAAGTGTGAAGTCACACTACCAAGAAACCCACTGGTGGATTAAGGTTTTGTTCTTGCTGTCTTCAAACTGCTACTCATTTTGAACAAGCGTTTTCCTAAACTAAGAAGCTGATATTTGTCTCCAAAATTTTGGTAGTCATTGCAGTTTCTTATTGGGGGAAATTATTCTGCTATTAAAACAAAACAAAACAAAACAAAACAAAACAAAACAAAACAGTAACCCCAGCTATTTCAACAGAGGATCTGTGAAATTAACAGCCAGAGCTTTGTTCAGGTAATGTAGTGACAGGGTCACAGGTTAGGCATGTCCTCTGTCGCAGCACACAGAGTGCAGAATACCATTATTAGCATGTCATGCATATACATGCTAATGCATGCATGTCATGAATAAGCACCCAGACATCCTGAAATGCTGAAGAAAAGACAGTAACTAGCTTATCTTAAAACATAAAAATTCTTCAAAATGTATCTTTTGAGATATTTCCAATATTAAAATACTTCATCTATAAGCTAAAACTATATAATGATATTTTTGATCCATAATTTTTTTAAAAATTATGTTTGTTACTACATCTTTTCCATACAAAATTATTGTAGTCATTAGAGACATCTGGAACATGTAAATGACCAGTGTCATTTCTTTTTTTTAATCACCTGTTTTTCCTTTCTTAATCCCCTTAGGTTTTGTAAAATATCTTTTTCCTTGTTTGTGCTTTCCTTTTTTTATTCTTTAATTAATTGGAAACAAATTTGAAAATGACATTGTGGTACTGAGACAGTAAATCAACAGATATTAAAATAGATATTCAGTAGCTATTAATTAACTTTGCAAATATTCAAGCCAAACAATGCCTAGCAAAGAAAACTAGAAAAGGCATAATAAACAGGACAAGGAAGAAATATTCAAAAGTAATTTTAAAATGAAAGTAATAGAGTTAAAGGAAAGAAAATTTATAAGAAAAATGTACCAAGAGTAAAGAACACTTTTTAGGTGGTTAAATTGCAATAAGCACCCAAAATAATTTTAAAATAGCAAAATAAGATAAAAAATATTTTACTCCATGATGCTTCACATAAAATCTGAAACAAATATGAGTAATAAAATATTCTTTTTAATAAATATATTGATGAAAATGGGAATCAAACTGTCATAGAACTTAAAATTTAAAAAAACTGAAATTGCAAGATGGAAATGTATATTTTAAAGAAATACAATTTTTATAGAAAGTGAAAATCAAGGAAAAATAGTGACAGAACAAAGACATTTCTCACCATGTTTTAAAAAGTCCATAAATGAGAGAAGCTAAAATTTGTCTTCAATTTGAATATTCAAACTGGTGTGTACCCGTATAGGTGACAGCACAGCACATACTTAATTTTGAAAAGGAAACGATTTCCTACTTTGCTTATTACATTAATGATGATCACGGAGCCTCTGCATACAATTTAACTACACACATGTTTATTTGAAGGATTAATGATAATACAACCTTTAACTTACGCTTAGTCAATTATTTTTATTCAATTGAGGCTCCCTATTTTCCTCCTCAAATTGGAAATTAATACAACTGCAAACTTCTTTTAACTTCAGGAGAATATTGGGTGTTTTATATCCCTCCCAAGGTTCAAACTTTCAGCCCAATTCAGACAGAAAATCTATGAAGGTCTCTTAGAAAACCTTTCCTTGATCTTCAGCCTTAAGCACTACTCATCCCTCTCTTTACTTGTTTTAGATTTCAGCTTAATTGTTGTAAAATATTGAAAACAGCACTCTCCGCTCCTGCCTTTGCCCTCTTCTATTGTGATTGCACCCTGTTTCTCTGCATTGACATGCACCACACAGAAAATAATTTCACAATGTGTTGAACATCACCTGGTTGTTTTCCAATTTTGCTAATGCTGGATTTCCCACTCCCCCATGTATACTGAACACTTGCTTATGCTTGTTTCTCCATCAATGATTTCCTCACTTTTGTTTCACAAAGTTGGATTTCATCATAATTTTAAAAAAGTCACATTTGACACTTTCTTATCTTCCTCCAAATGTTCAACTTTGTCTTTTGATAGAATGGAGGAAATTTTCCTCTACAGTTGCTCTGGGTGTAATTCCTTCTCCTTCAGAAGGACAACTCTAGTGATTCCGCCCTCATTCATCACAGTCTGCCAGACCTTCTCTAAATCTGCGTAAAACAAATGTGGCAACTGTGTGAAAGCTACTGAGTTTTTATCTAGGCACACGCTAAAGAGTTTCTGAAACTCTGGCTTCACATGCCACTTTTTCTCACTATTTTTCAAACTGACATTTCTCTGATTGGATCTCTGGCCTCTGACTGCTTTGGTTCTGCTTCTCTAGCTGTGGAAATGTGTCTCAGACTGAGTGGCCCCCTGTGGTCAGTTGAGTATTGTTAGGTCCCTGAATAGATTATGTTCTCACAGAAAAATAATATTTTGGAGAATATATCCTTCTTAAATTTGTCCTTCAGCCAAAAAAAAAAAATCTATAGCTTTGTTGACTCAAGAACGTACTATCCCTTTTAGAAAGTCTATTTTCTTAATTTTATTTTTAATTTTTTTCACTTTTTCCCTGTAAGGCATAAATTTCATTCACAATGACACAAATTGGAAAGGCCTAGATTTCCTCCAATAGCACTAAATCCTTGGAATATCATCTTTAAAACCTAGTCAGACTCCATCCTAAACTGATTCTTGCTTGATAATAAAATGAAATTACCAGATTTCTAAAATATAAAGCTAACATTTGTGCAAGATCTTAGCACTAATTCTTTGTAGTACCACTGATAAATGTGTCCTCAAAATTATGCAGTATATTCATGTCTTTTATATCTAAAATCCTACGAAAGTTAATGCAGCACTCGTTATTTTTCTTATTTCTTTTTTAAGGTGGTGGATGCTTTCTGAACTAAACTAAAATATATAAATAAAATGATGAGAATTTCCAGTTTTTAAGTTTGTCTACTATGAAAAAGCAAAGACTATAATGAGTAACATAATATTTTTACTTGTGAAGATATTTCCATTGATTGTTTTAAAATTAAAATCTGCATCATTGTCATTTTGCTGTAACTATTTAAAAAGGTGCTTATTAGCTAACATATCAATAACGGTTAAAATGACTATTCCATTAAGTTTAGCAAGGCATAAATGATTCAGGATGGGATGATCTAGTATTTGCTTCTCCAAACCAAGTAAATTATTCTTTTCTACAAATATAAATTTATATTCAAAAACACAGTGAATTCTGCTGCATGCCATGCAACAGAAAAGCATACCAGTAAAAATATTATATATTTGCCATATTCACCTCATTCACCATATCTGACATGCTACAAATTTTAGCTCTTCTTCAAAGTCAAAAAGACCATGAAAGTTAACATCAGTTGATTTAGAATATCTAGGAAATCATGACCAACCAACTAAAGTTACTTAAAAAGATGACTTCCAGAGCTGCTTCAGAAAGTACGAAGAATTATGGGAAAAATGTACTTGATTCAAAGTGGAATAGTGTAACAATTATTAATGGCAATGTGTCTTTAACTGTAATTAATCTTTTTTAAATTTAAGCATTCACCATATTTTTCAATCATATTTCATAGCTTCCACATTATTATAGAATATGTAAGGTATATTCCACAATGCATCTAGCTCAGGGTGCGTTCGTATATTGCTTTTCTACTAATCTCTCACTTTAACTTTTGCACTTATCTGAGGAAAACTATTTTATGTTTTTAAATTTCACCTAGATACATCATAGACACTAGAAACAACAGTATCTTACATAATTTCTAAAATCTGTGTCCTAGGATTCCAATTGTATTGAATAAGTGGTTTTTCTTATTTATTTCTTTTGAAGGAGATCCTCAATCCATATTCTAGTTTGTCTTTGACCTCACTGTATAACCTGGGCTAGCTTCAAACTCACAGTGATCCTTCTGCTTCAGGCTTTCCACTGCTGGGATTACAGTCAGGCACCTCCACACAGTGAAGTCTTATAGAAGACATCAGATAGGCAGAAAGGAGCCTACCAATATCCTTCCAATAAGCTTGGGAAATTTGTCTTTCACCTGTAAAAACGTTCAGCAAGTCTATTTTTTTTCTTACAAATAGATCCTAGGAAGGTGATTCGTGACTGAAGATCATTTGTCAAAATCATTCATCTCTGTAAGCCAGGGTCTCCAAGAGGCCACTTTGCAGGAAAGTTTGCCAGGATTTTACTGAGACCTCTTATAAGGGAAGCACTTCCCACCCCTGCTTGTACAGATACGATGTGATATCAGGTTATTCCACAGTTGAGAGTGGCTGCCAGCCAATAGGTCATCTCAGCTCTGGGTATCCTGTCAAGGAGGAAATCCGTAGGTCCAACAAAAGTGATGCACACAAAGCCAGAGATGTCTGGCATCTGAATTCCAAGGAGTTCAACTTTATCTGGAAATGGGCTGCTGCTAAACAGGTTGGCAACTGACCCAGAGAATGTCCTGTAAGTTTTCCATGTACCAATTCCAGGAATTTGACTATAGCAGGGGATAATGCTCTGTGAAGAAGTTGGTCAGAGGTAGACCAGTGGGACACTCACAAGATCTCCCCATGGACACATCGTGGGGAAAACCTCATCCATTCTACCTGACTCATCACTTAGTTGCTTTCTCAACACTGGGATAAATTGGACCCCTAAGCCCTCAAGAAAAAAATATTCTAGTGTAGTGGGGTACAGCCCATGTGTAGTCTTGGGGATCAGGTTACTGAGGACTTCCTCTTTTTGGCCCTACAACTCATAGGCTACCTTTTTTACCAATCTGCTCAGTCAGTTCCTACAAAGTAAAAAGTCAGTCTCTTAAGATGACCCCAACTAGGTCAGGGTCTGTGTACAATAAAGCCCTAACTCACTGTCTAAGCCTGCTAATGTCCTATTCCTTTGAGACTTGGAAAATGCAGACGGTGCCATCAGAAGAGTTTCATTTTTCAGTCATGGATATGTAACAATGCAAAGAAAAATTGGTTCCCTGAAGACCCCCAGAGAGGTCCATAGACTGACAGCAACTCTCGATGTCACCTGACCTAAGAGATATCTAGTTCATCCTGGTTTCTTGATACACAGAGAAAAACACAGACAGAATTATGTGAGCTGCAAGACAGGCAATGTCTGTGACTGTACCTGATGGATTCTTTGGGTTCCAAGAAGACTCAGGTGATTATGACACTGGTGGTGGAGAAACCAAAGGGAAGTTGTATGTACCACACACTGATTTTAGCACATACATGCAAAGATATGTCCAAGCCTATAAATTATGGTAAACTCAGAACCATCAAACAGACTCTGATAAAATATAGTGATCTTCCAGCACTGGCTTTAAGGGGTACACTATAAACGTACCAGTTTATACCCAGAGTCTAGAGAGGGCCAAATTATCCTGGGGCAATATTTTATTAGTCAGTCAGCTCCATACATTAGGAAGAAACTCCGTAAACTACAACAGGGACTACAAGCTGGGATAAGTCAGTCGGTCAATGTGGTTTCCAAGGTTTTTAACAGCTGTGATAAAGATGAAGACAAATAGGTATTGAGTAAGGAGCAGAGGTGATATAAAAGCCATGCTGGCCACATGGACAAGGGTTTGTTAAATCCCACAGTACCAAAAGAAAGTGGGGACTCCATTACTTAGGATAACTTTAACACTCTATAATCTATGGAGTTACATCTATTACCAGATATTGGGATGGTGGACCATTGGGCTTCTTTACAGGTTCTTGGTGTCCTGATTAAAAAAAAAATTGTACATGACAGTCAGAAAAAGCAGTGAGATGTATATTTGCTGAAGCTGGAAATAAGCACACATTGCAAGGCAAGACTGGGCTAGTGAAAATGGTCACTGCAATCTTGAGGAAAAAGAAAATGTTTTGCTTTCTATCTAAAATAACCCCAGATGGCCCCTTCCTCATGCAAGCAAAGTACTGTCCATTTGCACTATCAAAAAGTTACTTGGTCTCCCACCACATTTGAACTGTCCTATGGAAAATCTGACTTGTTTTGCAACCAGATGTAAATTAAGGGTCAGAAACAAGATCTTTTGATTAGTCCGTGCCCATATGTAAATAAAGGATTGAAAATAGCATCTTCTGATTGGTCCTGGAAACAGCACCAAATTCAAATGAGGTATTGAAAATAGCACTTCCACAGTGCTTAGCTCTAAATGCTATAAGATTCTGAGCCCAACATCTATGTAAGTCCTCTCTCTCTCTTTCAGGAAACATCTTGCTCAAGCTTTGGACTTTTATGACCTTGACACAATCTGCCAATTAGGTGCCCAGTTTTGCTGTCTCTCTTCTGCTACATAATATCTTCAAATTTGTGCTAACCATTTTTTTTAATGTGGAGGCATATTCCAGTAATCCTAGATTTCTAACAGGTTGAGCAGGAGGGTCACAAAATTAAGCCCAAGCCTAGGCGACTTAAAAAATTACAGCTTATATATGTACTGTGAATATAACTTAGTGCAAAGGCCCATGATTCAATTCCTAGTACCACAAACAAGACCAAACAAAATATATGTATACAAGTATGCACACCCCCCCACACACACACTACCTTTTCTTGGGGATGTAAAATTAAAAAAATAAAATCTTTCCCAACATTGAAAACTTGTTCACATACATACAGGAAATGAAAACTGTTTTGTTAGTGAAAAAGCATTAGACAGGAATATCATGCACATCACAGTTAATACCCTAAAAGATTCCAGAAGTTCAAAGAAATCTTATCCATTTATAACCAATAACAACACGCAAGCTATTACACATATGTTGCCAAGGTAAACAGTAACTACTGTTCATCCTAAATTCACCTAGTGATTGAGGTGTCCAACTGTGTTAGCTAATTGCACGGTGTAGAGAAAGCCAACTTCTCATGTCATTGTGACAGAAGGCGGTGATGCAACTTCAAACAGGATGTCACAATTGCTGGCCTGCTGATTTCTCACTAACACTGGGAGATTAACACTGGGTGCTGACTTTCCTTCCTATTTGTATTTCAAATAATTATATTCTAGTCCCTTGAAAATAATTTTCTGAGGTAACAGAGATGAGAAAATTTCACTCATTTTTTAAAGAATTTATAAACATATTATTTATTTTTAGTAAAAGTATCTTTTATACTAGCTACTATCTATGATTGCACTGTGCATTTTCTTTTATTCTTCCATTATTAGTAAGCTTATTGGTAACATTTAGGTATACATACTGATCAAATTCATCACAGGAGATATATTATAAACATTTAAATTGCATGTAATTGTTTAAAATTTCAAACTTTCATGCTGCTTCTTGCAAGCACAAGATACTGAGTTCGATTCCTGGCACCAGAGAAAAGAAAAAAATTCAACCTTTACCCGCTGATCTGATGAATACAAGAAAGTCTGAAGTTAGTAAAAGACATAAAATTCTTCTAAAGTAGGGGTTATTTTGTTACTTCTAACATATTTTGGACATTTAGACTCTGCTCTCAGAGATATTAAAATGTACATATAAAGCAATGTATAAATATTCTAAATGTGGCTAAAAAAGAAAGAAATTTTCCAAGGTCAGAATGTTTCCAATTAGATGATACTTAAAATCATAGAATTATGTCTGTGATATATATATATATATATATATATATATATATATATATATATATATATATTCTTGTTGGAAATACCCAGATCTTAAAGTCAAGGGCTAATGTAATATCTTTTAAGTACTTTTTATTACACTATAGGAATGATTGTTTTGGAAATGGAATTGTCAATCCTAATGCTTGGAGATGTTAAACTGTCCCAAGGAATACTGTTAGAAACAAGAACACAGTCTGAAAGTCAGGTTGGCTTGCAACTACTTAGGAAGTCTCAACTTTTTGTGATTCTCACATATAACGATGTGACAGAGAATTATTTCTTATTCCTAATAATTATTAATACTTCAGTTTTTTTGGTTTGAGGAAGAACAGTCTTTTGGAAGTGAACGTTGTTAAAAACCACTTTTTGGAGCTAGACATGGTCCCTAGTTTAGTGGCTACATTTCCTACATGAATGATGGGTTCTGTGTGGGTTCCTCGGTTCTCATGTGCCATGAGCAAAGAACTGCGTGTCCCATGCATTGGCAGGAAACAGTAGCAAAGTTTGCTTAGGCAGCAGTGGACCTAGAGTGAGCAGGCTTATTCCTGCAAAAGGAAAGCACCACAAGTAATTATTGCATTAGGTTTTAGGGATTTAAAATGTGGCACAGGGTCCATATGTCTCTCGTCGGATTCCAGAGCATGACTGGCAATGTGAATGACTGAGTACTGAGTCTTGGTGGCTGTGTCTGTTGCACCTGTTACCTCCCATAGTTCACTCTATTATGACTGGCTGCAATAGATGCAGCCAATATGTAAGAAACTGGAATTAAAGGTTGAAGAAAGGTTACTGTAGGTCATGTACAATGGTCTGGTACGCAAATTCCCTATTTTGGGATTTTAGAATTTTCTAGGTCAGGCTTATGGGTGCTTGCTTTTCTTAATTCTGCTTCTGAGTAGTAAGCCTTACATCCACGGTTGGAGGATTGCCTTTGAGATATTTCTCAGGTTCAGGTGAATGCAGAGGAGTAGTCCCTTACCATCAATCGTACTAAACATATTAAAGTGGTGAAGAGGAACTAGAGTGAGGGTAAGGGCACCTTGCTACCATCTGTATCTAAAAGATGATTTTAAATCATAACCACAGGTCTGCATGTGAATTTCTAATAAATTACTTGGAATTATTGTGCATAATGTCCATAATCTATTGCACATCTATGTTTATAGATGTGCTGAGATGACAATGTGTGATGAAAACTAGACAATAATGAATGAGAAACATGTAAATATCATTTTGTTATAACTGAGAGGAAAGATGCATCTTGTGTTCCAAACTGTTACACTATCTTGGGAAGTAAATATCAGGACTTGTTTTAGACTGGCCGTAGAGGGGCAGAAAAAAGCATTCAAGGAGAGATGATGCTAAGTGTTTGTGTCTACATTTTGGTGAAAGCCACTGATGTGTGTGTCTTCTAGCTCTTCTTAGGAATATGTTAATAACTCAGTGAAAACATACCTTCCTACTAATAACTCTGCCAATACTTCTATTCACCGGTATTTTTATCTTCAGGGAAATGTTTGTCCCGAAGAAAGACAGGATTTCAAATTTTCTAGAAGACTGAGTTGGTGTAGCAGAGTTTTGTCACTAAAAATACTCTTGTGGCATATGCAAGACCTAGAAGGACACATCCAACTACGCTGCTCATGGCTGCAAAGGGCTCTTCTTCGCCACCTGAGGTTTTTTTTTTTTTCCTGTAGCGCACATATCAACTTTTAAAAACAAATGTTATTTTTAAAACTCGAAAATGTCTCATAGAAAAATTTCCAGATTAGAAAATTAGGATAACTTTTAGGTATGCTCAAATTATTGAATAAAAAAGCAAAAAAAAATTTTTTAAAAGTTGTAATAGTATCATTATTGTTACTGAGCTGCACCTTTTTGTTCCTATGAAATTTTATACAGGCACTTCTGGTATCATTTTCATCTAGCAGAGAGTATAGTCTTCTTGTACCTTTTTTCTCATCCCATCAATATAGTTTCTCACAGAAAGTATATTTTATGGAATATAAATAATAAAATTCTTGACTAGTGAAATTAAAGAGGTTTCATAGGTTCTAACTGGTATACTTTTTATAGTTTTCTGCCATTTTATTAATATTCAACTCAACAATGATAGGATAATAGAGTTCTGGAAAAATTTAATATCACAAAGTCTATGTCTTTATCCATGAAATTTGTATATTAATTAGATATTCATTTGTATTCATCTCCTTATCGCTAAGATTGTTCAAGTACTCCTTTTTACTTTTTATGATAACTTTACAGATGACAGTTATTAATACAACTGCTTATACAATATGGTATGGTGTCCAGAAATTCAGGTCAGTTACACTTCCTAGAAGTTTCAGAAAAGCAAAATAAAATTTCTAGTACCTTAATCAAGGTCACAATGAACTAAAATTGAATCATAAATTCATCAAAAACTACAATGGAAACTTGGAAATAACAAAAAGAAATCATGTCATTTCCTTTAAATATTCAAATGTCATATGAAAGTTTACAATATACTATGATATAGATAAGCTGCAAAAAGACTTTTAGGAATATCATATTTCAGGTTATCTCTCCTTTTAGTAATTAAGAATATCATATGCAAACACATGTGAAAACATGATCCATATTGTCAGTTTTCATGCACTTTCTTTGAGTGGTAAGGCCCAAATGTATTAATCCCTGTTGCATAACATTAATTCAAATAAAATGAAAACAATTTACCGAGACAAATTGTTGCTAAAAGCCAAAATACAGGAGAGTAGTATTGATCACTTCCCCATAACTTTGAAAAATATAGCAGCAATATGAACATTGTAAGATATATTCACTCAATTATAACAGATTCTAAAGCATTTATATATGTTTAATGTTAATTTCTGAAGAATCTGTCAGCAATGTGCAGTTTGACATTTATACCGAGTTTTGTGTGTGCCTATTTGTGATAAACCCACTCCAAGGTATTGAATATTAATACATGAAACATAGAGGGGAAGGTACAGAGGGGCAATGGGAGCTATGAATTGGGGACTGAAGGTCATAGCCTGTCCTTCAAAGTCACATTATCATGACAAATCTTCTAACGTTGCCTTGGGTCATAATATTAATGCAAAACCTTCGTCCTCTTGTAAAGCTCAACATCAGGCAGTATTAATTTGCCAGAAGATAATATTTGATAGAGAAAACTGAGTGGAGCACATCAGAATGGAGTAAAATTTCAGAGGAATAAGAGTGTGTAGCACAGTTACAGTATCTCAAGTCAAAAGCACAGGAAACCTTTATAAAGTTAACCAAAATCAACTGCCCCCTTCCTGTAAAATATTGCAAGTGTATTAGTGTATTTCACATAGAAAAAGTATTACATAGGTTCACTTGTAAAATACAGCTGTGTCTTTTATTTGTTTTGTTTTTTCCTGTTGGATGAAATGTAGTTTGATATATAAAAACATAGAAAAATTATATCACGTAATGTTTGGATAAAGGTACACACTGTTTAATGTTTAGATCAGATTAAACATGTCTATATCCTCAATTATGTATCATTTCTTTATGGTAAAACCACTTGAAATATTGTATTCCAGACTTTTGCGATACAGTTATTACCTATAATCAGCCTACTATGCAAGTACACCATAACTTCTTACAACTACCAGCGTTTAACCTAGTATCTACTTATAGGGCAAACTTTCCCCATTGCCAGTCCCGCTACTTTCCCCAGTCTAGACTTATGTCTTTAATTCATTTTTAGTTGATCACATATCTGTTAAGACAAAGAAATCTAGTTTTATTCTGCATGTTGATCAAATTTTACTAACACCATTTATTGAAATATTGCCTTTTCTCATAAGTACATTCTTAGCACCTTTATCAAAAGTAGTTTAAGGGCCAGGGTTTTAGCTCAGTAGTTCTGCACCTGCATTGCAAGCATGAGGACCAGCGTTTGATTCCTGGTAACCCCCTCCACCAAAAAATGTCTAAATATTGATTTGAGATATATTTTTGGCTCTATGTTTTGGTATATTGGTGTATGTACTGCATTTGTTTCTATGCCAATGGTATGATCTTATGATTACTATTTTTTTGTAATATATTTTGAGGCAAGTTAGTCTAATGTTTCCTGCTTTGATCTTTTTATTCAAAATCACTTTGATTATTTTGGGATTTTTTTGGTGCCATTAGGTTGTAGGATTACATTTTCTAGTTATGAAAAATTAATTTTTTTAGTTTTAAAGAGAAAAAATATAAATAACAAATACAGTTTCAATACAAGTTACTAAGAGAGTTACAGTAATTAGTAGATTGCATATTCCTGTCTTTGTAATAGTTATTCAGAATATATATATATATATACATATATATATATATAATCATTCCTCTATTTTAAATTGTCTTTTTTCTTGACATTGCATTGAATCTACACATCATTTTGGGTAGTAAGGACATTTTTAAATATTAAATCTGATCCAAAAACATGGAATGTATTTCCACATTTTTGTGTCCCGTTGGGTCTCTTTCTTCAGTATTATAAAATATTCATTGCAGAAATCTTTACTTTTTTGGTTACATTTATTATTAAATATTTTACTTTTCTTAATTGTTATTGCAGTAGATGGCTTTTCTAATTTCTATTTCAGATGAGATGTTACTGTCTTATCACAAAGCTATCGACTATATTGTGTTAATTTTGCATTCTGCAACATTACTGACTTTCTTAACTATAGTTTTAGTACAGTGCTTCAGATTTTTTATCTATAAAATCTTGTCATTTGTAAACATGGCCATTTTACTTCCTTTGTACAAATTTAAACACCCTTTTCTTCCCAGCCAGAAATTAAACTCAGGACCCTGTGCTTACCAAGCAGGCGCTAGTGCCTATGAGCTATATCCATGTTTAATTTCCTTCTACTGCCTGCTTACTCTGCTCAAGACTTCTGATATCATGTTTAACAAAAGTTAGGAAAGTGGTCCTTGTTTTTTTCTAGTTGTTAGAATGCTGTAAGATTCTCAATTGTGTGTATAATGCTAGCTGTTGATTCATCAGGAATGACAATTTTTATATTGAGGCATGTTATTTTAATGTCTAATTTGTTCATCATTTTACTATGAAATGATATTGAATTTTTCAAATGTCTTTCTACATGTAGCAACATGATCATTCTTTCAATGTAGCATATCACATTTGTTGATTTGTGTATATTGTGACATCGTGTTCCTCAGATGAATTCCACCCCATTTTATATGTTCTTTTTAATATTGTATTAGGTTCAGTTTGCTAATATTCATTACAGTGTTTTTATGTGTTTATTATTTCTTAGAGTTTGTTTTTAGTTTTTAGCTATCAACAAATATCAGACAACAGAACAGAATCATGGTTTCGCACAATAGATTTCAGAGTACTGGAAAGAAAGAGACAGAAGCACTAGTCCAGGAGGATGCCACAAATCAGATGTGCATGGAGGGCACTGCAGAACCGGTCTTCTTAAATCCCTTCAATATCTCAGATTATTTGATTCTGAATTGCGAGGTTTATGGAGAGAATAAATAAAGATGAATTTTGATATGAGACCAATACCATATTCTTAACTACAATATTTACTGTCACCCTGTACTCAGATAACTAACGCTATAACTTCCTAAATAAAATTATTTTTAATAATGTACTGTTGTCCTTATTTCAATACATACTAAATGCAGATGAATAATTTCACGGTTACATGAATAATCCTTGGATATACTATGAACTGCATGTGCATCTCAGCTCTATGACTTGGAAATGTGAAAATTTATTAGAGGAATTCAAGCTTTCAGGAACTCCAACTCCCACATAAAACTCATTAAAAGGTAATTTCAAACAAAATATAGCTAGTAACAATGAAGCATAAACCCTAATGTGTGTTGCAAAAATAGATGGACAGACAGACAGACAGACAGACAAACAGGTGCTTCTATATTTCTTCTGTTTAATTCCTGGTGCTTATGATGAAGTAGGACCTACTAATCATTGTTTGAGGCATCAAGTCTCATGAAGACTTAAATATTTCTGAGCCACAACTTACTTATCAGTATCCCATCTTACAATTACAATGTTTCTATCTCCTCTCTTCTATTTGACAACGATTTTATGAATTTATTTCAGTGATTGAAAGAAGATGTCTGGGGAAGCTCAGTAAGCTGCGGGATGTCATTTAGAGGGGGATTTTTATAGGAAATGACTTGAAACACAAGGAATTATTTTTCTCTAATATAGTAAAAGGCAAAATTCTGATGGTGCTATTACTTATGAGTTAAAAATTACAGATTAGATGAATATATTCATTATTTAATTTGAAAGTGTAATTAGTAGGCTAGCTAACGAAGAAATAAGTGAGTCTGTTATGGTGATTTTCTAAAGTAGATGGACCCTACTCAGGATATGGGTTGAATGTGGAGACTTATGGTATCATACACATACCAAGCATTAAGTTAGTAGCAATTTGATTTAATTTATGAAATAACTGACAAACAGCAAATGCACTAACAAAACTGCTGGGCTTTCTAGATAAGCCCTGGATTCTACTACAATAAAAGTTATTTTCCTTCAGCTCAGTTCTTTAATAGCTATTTTTAAAATGTATTTATCATGGCTGAATTATATAATATTACAACTTTGAAAACAATTCAGAGAAAGGATGAAGATCAAGACCAATTTAAAGTATGCGGGAATAAGAGAAAGGGAAGGAACAGCCCAATGAAGAAGTAAAGCAAAAGTATTTGAGAGGCTTAAGAAAATCAGTCAATTTGGGTTACTAAGTAAAAGCACAGGTTCAAGTCTGACTTGTGAATCAGACATCTTCTTACCAATGATAATTAAATGCTTCAACAATAACAGTGGGCTCAGATGAAGCAACACAGAGAATACACCTCAGGAACATCAAGAACAGCTCTCTAGGATTTTATTTTGCATTTTCTGTCTTCAACTTTCCTGTCTGGCTTAGAATAAATAAAGTTTCCAAATTGAGCTCTTAAGGACCCTCATATGTCAGGAGTCTTTTTTTATTACCAAACATCTCCAATCAATATTTCAAATTTGCTAATTGTTTATGTGACAGTCTAGAAAAGCAGCTTGATAGTCTCTGGAATCTGTTTACCATAATTTATTTGCTCAGGTATATCTTGTCAAGGGCATTTCATAGAAATATACTTCCTCTCTAAGGAAATATCATGTTTTCAATTTTCCAGGAGGTTCTCATCATAACAAGCTTAAATATTCCTGCTTTTCTTTTGTTCTTGCTTTGGGACATCCTCCTAGGGAAGAGAATAAATGGATCACAAAAGAGGTTAACTAACCACTCTTCCCTTACATACCACAATTTTGTCTTGTTACAGTCTCTGTGCTTGATAGTACAAGCACAACAGAATAAATAGGAGGGAATAACAACAACAACAACAAAAAACACAGCATGCAAAGTTTGGAGACAAAAAAGAAGTCATAAAAATATAAGTCAAAAAGCTGTCTGTTAACCATGTCTGTTAACTCAAAGTATTATTTCTTGTTCCTGCTCATTCTATTTCCATCACCCTTCATGTTCTCTAATGTTTCCATTGCATCTAAACAGTAAACAACTTCTCAAGATAGGCAAGTTGCACTAGGACAAAATTCAAGAGTTGTTTTACCATACTATATTACAACACTGGATAACTAGTTACTGTTGTATTATAGAAATAGAATGAGAAGAGAGAGACCTAGAATCAGAAAAAAAAAGTGTATCATGATAATGATATTAAAATATTCTAAAGGCAAACTCAGATACTCTGGGAAGTATGGAGAGGGTAAATGGCTTTGAAGGATATCACGAGGTATAATTTAAAGAACAGAATGATTTCTAAAGGGAACTGGCATAGGTTTATTTGAAATACATTCCAAGATAATTTGATAATATCCCAAGAATCAGTCTTCAAGGCTAGCTAAAACTTTATTGGTATCAGGTTGAAATCCTGACTTCTTATCTCATGAGTCATTACAAGATAAAAAGAAATATCCAATAACCCAGTCACATCTGGACACTGTGACACCTTGTAAGTCTAGACAGACCAGGTCTTATTCTCATTCTGTCACCCGTTTCTGTTTTCCAATTGCAGATTCTTATCTGAAATGTATAACACTTCCCCACATCCATCAAGAAAACCTGGTTTAGCTTCAGCCTTGCAATTCCATCTAGTCTTCCACTCTATAGTACCATAAGCAAAAGGCCAAATAGTTACAAAATGGTATTAGTCTAGTCTTGCACAGTTTGTGGTAGATTTAAATGATTTAGTCATACTGATTTTCTTGTCAAAGAACTTGGGGTGGGTGTATAGTAATAAATAATTTCTGATACATTTTATCACGGATTGCAGCACAATGACCTACGACATTAGGTTGCTGATCTGAAAGACATGTGACAAAAATTTAATCAAATACAGAATGGAGAAGTAAAAATAAGTTGTGGAATTGTACTTCCCAATGAATTTACACTTGATTTTCCTCCTTGCCACATAACATTGCTAGGAAACAGAGAAATGAGGGAAGGAAATAGATAGTTTCATGCCAATAAATATTTAAAAACCTATTTTGAGGTTAATGTGTTGTCACTGCTATTTAAAGTTTAAGGCATGGGATATTGCAAAAGTAATTAAGATTCTAAAGGAAAAATCAAATGCTTGCATTTCTAAAGTGAGCACAAAGTAAATGAGGTAGTTTGTGGCATAATTGTAACAATAATTTCAACGTTAGAGAAAAAAATTACCTTTGTCAGTGTGGACGAGATAGAGATAGAAAGAGAACATTATTAAGCATATATTTATTTCATTTTATAAGATTTGATTTTATAGATACCTTTCTTTAGAACTGAGCTGAGCTTCAAAGTGCTCTTCAGAGTACTATTCCCTGGGAGAAATTATTCATAAATGGCACTAATGAGTGTCAAGCTGCATTTCAAGGCATTTTGAAAATTGTCCTATTAATTAATGGTGTAATTAAGCTTTTGTCAGTGACATATCATATTTCTGACAGGAATAGATGGCCTGTGTAAGGCCGTGCTAGGCAGTCATCCAGGCAGCCAGTGCATATAATGGATGGTAGCAATTTAGCGCAGGTTTACCGTGATGGGACCACCTAGGTGAGCAGTCTGGCGCCCTGGCGCACAAACAGGGCTTCACTGTACTGCAGGAAATAAGTGCAGCTGAGACTGATGTGACCCCTCCCTAGGGTGACACATTAGCCTTTTACCATTAAACCACAAATAGCGTTTCTCCGAGCTTTTGCGACAAAAATGTCAATTAGCTTCCAAATTTCATTTTCATTTAATTTTGTATTCTAATTCCATTTGCATATTAATGTGAACATGGTGCAGAACTGTTAGATTAGAATAACTGGCTAAAGCTAATAGGATGTAATACATACTTATTGAGGGTGATAGTTACACACATTGAAATGTTACCCCACCAGCACACATCTATTTGCATGGGAGATGTGCCACTGTTTCGTGCCTGTCTTCAGGGTGTCACATAAGGCGAGATATAAACCTGGACACAGAGCAATGAAAGAACTAGAATTAAAAGAGAAGAAAGAAAGATCCAAGTACACTTACATCAACACAATTAAATATAAATCATTTTATTTTGGTCCTCCCTCTGCAACAGTTCTCTATTAAATCTAGTATTAATAATTTACTTTCTGTCTGAAGCTATCAAAACCTTAAAATTGAATAAGACTCAAACACAATGGCAGAATTTTATTGGTAGAAAGATTTCACTTCAGTAAAGCTCATGGGCCTAGCATAATTTTTACAGAAATAATGAGTTTCTTTCTAGTGTTTAAAAATCACCTTTTTTAGTTTTAAAAAATTATTTCATGAAAAATTATAAACATTTGTTTCATGTAACACAATCCATAGGCCTCACTTTTCCCAGTATTTTCTAAGGTTTACATAAAATTATAAAATTGCTAAAAAGCATTGATTCTGAAATCTATGCTACCACATGTAGAGACATCTTGAAACCTGACAAAGGACATGAAAGATCATCTGATTTCACCAAATTCATTTTATGATGAAGAAAACAAAACTTGAGAGGTTATGCAATTTGTCCAAGATCAAGCAACTAGTAGGGGGCAACTGATAATAATGACTTCACCAGTGTAACTTCTGCTTTTCAGAGATTGTCTTCCAAGTCACTGTTTAAAAAAAAAATAAAGCAGTTTGGTACTGACAAAACCAGAAGGTTGCAATAGGCAACATGAAAAACCTGAGGAAAGGAGGAACAAAGGGAGGAAAGGAGGGAGGAAAAAGGGAAAGAGAAGGGAAAGAGGGACAGTTAGAAAAAAACATAAAGAAAATTCTGTACGACACCATGCGGGTATTATTAAAATCATTCATGATGTTTCAGTATTGTGGTAAAGACTCTTTTTCATCATTTGAGACATGGATTGATTATATTAATTTGTACACTAAGTCTCCTGTTTAAGAGTTAGGTACATTCCAGAACTGCATTTGAAAATAACTTTAAACCCACTTAGTGTAACCTGTAAATAACCCCTAAGGTCAAGGTTATATCAAGTCTACATCAATAATTTATTTAACCCATACTGACCCTCAGTACTTGGCATAAAAAATGCTGAACTCACAGAGTGCAGAGTCACTTTGAGAATTTGCAGTGTAGGTAGGCGGAGGTTAAAATGCCAGTGCTAGGCAGGTTAGGTTAGGATTCCTTCAAACAACCAATTTTTTTTTAAATTTGCCCCAAACTTAGTGTAAAAAAAGGAAGAGGAAAGTTTGTTGACAGAAACTCTTGAAATTTTCTGTATTGATCCTAATTCTTCAGCTTATCCTGAAATGTGTCTATTCCATTAAATCAATTAAATTCTTTTGTCCCAAATCACCTTCTCTAGAAGGTCAAGTAGATTAACTGCCTTTATTTAAGTTTTCTTTATTTGAAGTCACATGTTACATCTACTGTGTGAAAGTATTTATTAATAACTAATACACACGTGAAGCTTACCATGTTAGATGTGATCCTAAGGATTTTAATACACAGATTCATTTAATTCTCACACCAGTTCCGTATGGCAAAGCCTTTGATTTATAAATTCTAATTTTACGGATGAAAAACCTAAGGCACAGATGTTACCACAAATTGAAGTTACTCAAACAGGTAGCAGCAGAGACCGAATTCAAAGAGTTTAGACCACTCACTCTTAGACTCATGAGCAAATGGTACCTCCACTGCCTGTCATGAAGGGGAAAGGTTTGAAAAACGCAAACCAGGGCAAATTGTTTGTCACAGCACTCAGAAGGGACCAGTCTTATGCACAACTTGATTTCTGGCCTGGACAGTTTTTAACATAAAAAAATTAAATAAAACAAAAGAAAAACAAAAATTTATCCATCTAAAATCTTAAAACCTAGCCATTCTTTCACCTAATCATAACAAGCTTTACTCTAAATGTATGTATAAGTTTTAGTCCAATATCCACATATTGAACAATCATACTAATACTGGATATAAATCTTATTTTCTTTTTAGGAGTATAATAGAGTCATAGCACCTTAAATTAAATCACACTTAAGGCCTATTTCATTTGAATTTTAAAGAGGTTTTTATTTATAAGATGGTTTCAGGTTTGGGGAGTGCAGATCACCTTATGTGTTCCCTAAGAACCATAAGAATATAGGTAGTTTATTTAAAAACAGAAGAGTGACCTCTGCCCTTAGTCACAGATATCTAACCCAGTAAGAGATTCTAGTCCTGAAGGTTTTTTTCAAGCAGGATAAACTTTCCACTCCTGACCAACACACAATTTGCTAACTGTGATAAGATTAGTAGCTAATTCTAGCCTCTTAGGGGTTACCAAAAATTATTCTCTCGAATATCTAGGTACTTTCCAGAGTAATGCTAGAAGAGAAACTTGCTCCAATATTGAGCAGCTGACTTTTCCATCTCTATGATCTCTTTCTCCTCTATTTATTTAAGCCTTTCTTTACCTTTATCATATTTGTGCATACTGCAAACTCTAGGCTCTTAGAGGGATTTCTTGTGAGGAAAGGAAATTCATTTGCCCTCTAAGAGGATGATTGCTAGGATGAGAGGAGTAAAATGACAACAAAGCACAAGTAAAGCAGCTTGCTACATCCTACTCTCTGCTGTGCATTTCTAACATTCAGGGCTTTCTTAAATTAACATGGCATATGATTCCCATGGCAAAATAAATAAATAAATAAATTAGTTAATTCACAGAGGTTAATAAAACTCTACATTTTACACAAACCTAATCGTCAAGATAATACCATCTAAAATCTTAAAACCTAGCCATTGTCTTCATCTCATGATGAGCAGTGTAATATATATAGGTGCCAAAAGCAGTGCAAATCCTCACTTCCAACCAGTATCTACATTCTCTTCCACCTCCCTTATCAGCCTGTCTTGCCCTTTTCATAGCAGCACTCCCACCTTGTTGTGCACTCAGCTTCATAGCTGAGCCCAGCAATATGGCCCCTCAGCAGTTCACAATGGCGCCCATAGTTACTGGCCCCTGCTCAGTATGTAAGGGATCACCTCTCCAGAGCTTCTTCACCTTGGTTCTTTTCAAATACTGTATCGGTCAGAGCATTACTTTGCTTAGGATCCCACATCACCTTTGGCATTTTTTAGGGTGCTGACTAGAGTCCTTGGATACCGTAAAAGGTCATTGACATCTGACTCTCAGATATTTCTCTTTCTCCACTAATTTTCTACATATTCTTCTCATATATCTCATAACTTCTATCTCGAAATTTTTATATTATAAATATTTTCCAGAAATTCAGTTGCTTCTAAGCTTTCATAAATTCAAATATACATATATATTTGCATATATATGGAGAGAGAGAGATATGTATACAGCAGGAAAACAAAACATTGTATAAATATTTTAATACTAAATTTATTGAGATGTCATGAAGTTAGTATGAGTTACCTTCACCCTCTGTAATTAAAGAGGTGCCCAATGTGTTGACCATCAGCTTGCAGACATTTATTAGTACAATGAACTACTGAAGTGTGTGCAAGTTTTTTGGCAGATACGGGAGAGAGAGAGACAGAGACAGAGAGAGAAGGAGAGGGAGAGAGATTTCTCAGTACTCTTACTTTATTTTATTTTGTCCCCTCATTTTATTAACTTTATAAGATCATTCAAAAACCAAAAAAAGAACCTCTTATGTCCTCATGTCCCTGGCTTCACAGTCTTGAGTCACATTATATTATAATTTTTGGTTGACTTGCCTGTGTTCTTTAGGTAGATGATAAACTCTCCCAGAAAAGCAATGGTATCACTGCTTGTGAAAACTACATTACTGCCAAATTTCAATCATTTCTTTATAAGAATCTTCATATTTACCTGTCTTCATCAAACATACTTGCAATAAACAAATTAATTATAAAGATTTTTTTTAAAAAAAAGAAGACAGTACAATATCTGGCATGAAGCATTTCTCATGACTAGATTTTCTTTTTTGTATTTTAGATCTCAAAATAGCTTTATCAGGCTAAAGTCTTGCAGAATGACTTTTAAGGTATTCAGTAATGATCAATTCAACACCAAAGGCATAAAAAGAACTCAGTATTCATTTGGTGAATATCTAATATATTTAAATTAAATTGGCAACTCATTATAGTGACTAAGACATAAAATTACTTTGTCATAAATTATAGGTAATCTGTATTTTCACATTAACTCTATTACCAGTAATAGAGTTTTAATGTGGTACTTACACTTTGATAAAAGAGAAATCATGCTGCCACTAAAAATACTTAAGACATGAATAGAGGAAAAATTGAGGCAGTAGGGGAGGGTTGAACAGTATGGGGGAGAATGAAAGATTACAGGAAACATCAAAATGGATAATAAAAAGCAAAAAAGAAAAGGAAGACAAAAGAAAGATGGATGGAAAACAGTAACAGAATTAACTAGAGAAACTGTAAGAAATGAAAGCTTATTGAGAAATCATGAAACTGAAATAGATAAAATTTTAAAAAATGAAATATATATATATATAGACCCCACCTATATGAAAATTATAAAATGATGCAAATAGAAATGTGTACTCTCTCTGTATATGTTTAAGTGAGAAGTTTTCACGTAAGTGGCAAAGACAAGAAGAACGATACCAAGTTTCATTTTAAGTCATTTATTATTAGTTAAGTAAAATCTCTGTTGTACATCCTGACTGACTTTAGGACTCATAGTTCCATTGGCTGGGCAATGGGAAAAATTTTTCCTATCTCATAACCATGGGAAAGCAGCATAACACTAGGCAATGCTGCCAGAGCTCGCGTAGCACAGCAGATTTTGTGTGTATCCAGGGCCAGGAGAAGGAGGGAGGAATGGGAAAGTATTCAGTATTTCACACATTTAACACACACCCCCAAAACAAAAAGAAAAACAAAATGCATGTCATGGTCACATTTTGTACAAGAAATTTTCTCTTTAAGTACATAGTGTTTTATTTTACATTACAGTTTCTTTAAGCCCATTTTTGTCTGCAATAATACCTTTGAAATTCACTATTTGTTGTTTTGTTAAAGAAAACAAAGTCCTTACTCGATTTATGAGATGGCCACTTTCTGAGGCTCATACTGAGAAGATTAAGGGGGAGGGACCTTCTGATTTATATCTCATCTTTCTCATGTGATTAATTTTAATTCTGTAGTATAGAAAACTGATCAATGAAAATACGAGCTCAGAGGATACAGAGTAAAATACTATATTAAGACAAAAACTCCTGTATAAACAAGAGTAAAAGGTATTCAATAGTCTGGCATATTACAAATTCAAGACTTTGGTATTAAATTAGATGTCAATAAATATAAGTATTGGTTCAAGACTTCTAACAGGATAAATAAGAAACAATATAGTAAGAATCTACATTTTCCAATATTCTTTGTAATCAGCAATGTTTTAAAATCCAGACACATCAGAACAGGGAAGTTTTATGTTAGATGATAAAAAGGATATGGAAAACTGATCTAAGTGTGAATAAACATCAGTATGTCTTTATATCTTTCCCGGGAAAATAACTAGTTACTATAAATACTTTACATAACAAAACTGATGTACACATGTGTGTATTATGTGTATATTGGGTCAAAGCTACCCTTTGAAATGAAACAGTGTCAAGTGTCTCTTGTGAGTGTTAATAGAAGGAAGTAATTTTTGTAAAGATGTGCTATTAATTACAGGAATTTTGCCAGAGTACCTTGATTTTGTTTCCAGATCCCTTTAATCACAAAGAGATTTGTATAAAGGAAACTGTTGGCATATACTAAACACAATGCTCTTCCCACTGTCAGTCCCTGTAACAACCTCCTCTTTTGCATTAAAGGGAAAAATAGACTGAATAATCCAATGATGTTTTTTAAATATCCTGTCCTCTTGAGGAAGGATGAACATTAGTACCTCCGCAGACAATTCATTCGAGAGACTGTTACAGCAATAAATATTCAGCTCAGGATTAATTCTCTGACCATTTACCTATTTGTCATACCATCCTTAATTGAGGTCCTTAATTGAGGAAATAAATATATCACAATATTGAACAGGTACACTTACTAAAGCCTTTCCTTCTACTGAATCAACTGCAGCTTTTAACATGTGCATGAAAAGCCTTCTAAAGAAAATTAGAAAAGTAAGCTTTGAGCTAACTTATAGTTTTTGGAAATAATAACATATTCATATTTCTAGTTTTCTTTAATCTTTTCTATTTGATTCTCACTTTTTCTTGTCTATTATCATTAAAATAACTAATGTATATTGTCATTTACATGTTTGCCTAATTCACTGCATTGTGAGCTCTGTAACTATTAGAAACATTTCTTGTTCAGTTGTTTACTCAAGTTTTTAATCTATTTTCAAATAATTCATAGTGTATACTATAAGCATAACAAATGCTTCTGATTTAACAGTTTAAAATATTATAAACACAGAGTATTCCAACAGCAAAAAATAGCCATTCTCAACTGAATAATACTCTAAAGAACATAATTTTTAAAAAAAGTTTATCTTATTATTTAACCATAAATTTAAGACTTGCAGAAAATTATGTTTGCAAGAATAATGATGTTTTAAAATGAGAAGTGCAAATCGTATAACAATAGACCCTGGGTTTTGTACTAAATAGATGTCAAATTTTCTGTGTCTCTAAAATGACTCTGTAGTTGGAAGAAAATATGAATGAATTTAAACAAATATTTTAATAATAAATGCATGCACATTTTTCAGCTAGACAAGATTCTTCATAATGAAATTAAAGCACCAAAAATTGTACTCTGTTATTTTCTAATGTATAAGAATGTCTATTACTTAAGGTTCTTCAAGAAACAAATATCAATATGGAATTAAGCATTTAAGAAAACTATTAGACAAAACAACTATAGAGAAAATGAGGAACAATAAAAACAAGGCTAGGAGTGCTATCAGAATACAAAGGTAAGGAAAGGTAAGCCTTACCTTTGCAAAGAAAAGAGAAAAGGGAGGAATGTTGGATGGAAACCTTTTAAATGGTGAAATCCTAATTTTGAAATGCCTTCTGCAAGACCTTAACCCAAACTCATCCTGCAGGAGTTGCACTCTCCCAGGATCCAGCTTCTCTGTTTCTGCTCACTAGGCAGCATCATCAGTTGGAAACCCTCGCAGGAAAACATGGTAAGTGCAAGCAGGTTATGAATCTCCGAAGGTGATAATCCTTGCTTCTGCTCAAGCCTAGTCCTGTCATTAAAGATCTGAGAGTAAAATCTTCTAGGCCATCATAAAGGAACTAACAATACGGTGACTGAGGAATAATTGATGGTGTTTTCAAATGTAAAGTGTGATGACAGAGTAACATCGATTAGTTTATAAAAATTGACATTAAAATAGTGACAATTGGAACGGGGAGAAATACTTGCAGAATGATGGATCCTGCATGTGAATTATACTTGGAGGGCTAAATCCAAACTTCAAATTTGCTACTTATATATCTATGAGCATATTACCCCAGATTAATTTTTCTATTTCCTCATACATAAAACAAGTTTAATTATTGTTTTGCTCTTATAGTAAATAGTATTTATATTTTTTGGCTTTTAACATCCAAAAGGGTTTTAAAGACCGTAACATCTAACAACATATAGCTCCATGTCTCTAGCTATTCTACTATAACTGCCCCCAATAGTGGGTTTTAATTTATGCATGATTTGGCATATTAGGGAATGAATAAAGAAATTCACGAAAAAGACAAAATATCAGAAAAAAATATCAAAACTTTTACTTTAACATATAATGAAGTGGTTGTTCCTAGAAAGGAGAAATAAACTTGAGATTTTTTCTTTTCTAATGACTACAGTTAACACATTGTATACTTCAAAATTTTGAGAGCAGATATAACCCTTTCACTTTAAAATATTCCAATTTATTTTCTTACTATTTAGATGCATAAAATGTCTCAGCTTTTTTTCCTAGTGCAACTTAATGAAGATAAATTATGAAGAAAAAGTTCGACACAGAGTCAGTGATTCTAACAAACTGAGGTCAAAAGTATTTCCTGTTGAAAATTTTACAAAAATATGTATCTTTTTGAAATCATTGTCAGAATGAGACCTATGATCTCAAGGTGAATCCATTGGCTAGAGAAGTGTTGTTTATCTTTTTGTATAGCAGAATAGTAGTCCATTGTATAAAAAAATACATCTTCTCTATCAGTTCATTGGTTAATGCACATTTGGTCTGTTTCAAAGATTTAGCTATTACAACTTGGGCTGCTATAAACATGGGTGTCCACATATTGCTGTGGTATGATGCTTTTAATTTTACTGGGAAGATACCAAGAAGGGGAATATTAGATCAAATCGAACCTGCAGTTTTAGATTTTGAGGAATCTCCTCACATATTTCCACAGTGTAAGTGAAATGAACTGTACACATGTGTTCAAACATAACATGGCTTCTCTGGTGTGAGAAACGGAAAGAGGAGAAAAGTGTTTAATAGATATTGTGAAATACAGGCAAAATATTAAAATAGGAAGGGGAACAAGGGAGAGGGAGATGGAAAGGAAGTAAAGGAAAAGAAAAAAAGAGGAAACAAAGCTTTTGGAAAGCAGGAGAAGAAGGTTGGAGGAGGAGCAGAATGGGGAAAAAAGTAGACTCAAGATAAAGATCATGTACAGATGCAAACTCTCCATGATGAATGGGATCATTACACTTATCTAAAATGACCAACCAAATAAATTAATTAAACAAACAAAATAAAGTGCTGTGAAAAAAGGGAGGGTCCTATGTAACGGTAAGTCTTTGTAATTTATCTTTCATTTAACATCTATCTCATTTTAAATGAATACATGCATCTCCATAAAAGTAAAAATCACACACACACACACACACACATTCTAAAAGTGATCTTTTCATTTTACTAAAATTCATTGTTTCTACAGGACCTAAATAAATTCTTTTGATGGTCATTATATCTCAATAATTTCTCACTGTGTATATCAAAATGTTGGATATTTTTCCAATTTTTTGGATACATGGCAAATTTCACTTATGGATGCCTCAACTGTTCATCTTAATAAAAATTTATGTTTAAAATTCCAAAATATCATCATTTTTCTTTTATTTACTTTCCTATAGAAAATAATTGGTCGTCTTACAGGATATTTATAATTTGATACATGCAATGATTTCAAAATTTGTCTGCATTAATTTCCAATTCTATATTGATTAGAGACCCTAATTTTCGCTATTACTGTTTTTTTAAATTTTCTATGAAAAACTATGTGACACAACTATTCATGTGCATAAATAAAATCAAACACATACAAACACACAGACTCACACACATGACCTACTGTGAAAGTTAAATACCTTTTCCTATCCAGTTAAAGTTACATTCTCAGTTTTGTACTTACTATGAGCTAGGTTAGTTGTCTTATATTCACCTAATCTACTCACCAAGTACTGATCCCTAACACAGCAATTTATATATTGGTTTTTGATTTTGGTACAATTTTTCTTTAATTTAAATAAATGCATAAATTTAAATAAATTTGATAGTTAGATAAATGAGTACTGAATATGATATAAGATATATGTGGTGTTAAATTTTGCTGCTGTAGTTAAACAGCATGCTATTCGATTACTAATGCTGGTTTTTTTTTGTCCCTGAAGAAGTACATTGAAATAATTAATCATGTAAAAAAAATACAGCAGCTTTTTTTGGGAATTAGACAAGCCCATAATTTTCCATTGGCAAATCAGGAAAAGATTGGAATTGTTTTACATATTTCACAAGGGCCTGAGTTGCAAACATTTGCACTTCTGCAAATATCACATTTTAAACATTAGACTGGCAAAAAAACCACTTATTCCATCAACACCTTGTTTATATGTGTGAAGACAATTTAATCTACTCAGTGCTTTCTTGTATTCAGGAATCTTCTGGACTAATCACTGTTAGAGAGCTTTGTTCCACATCGCTAACAGTTCATGTGTAGAGGCTAAAGAGGTTCTTTGTTCATGAAGACAAAAGTACCAAGATTTCAGCATATTGGAAATATTAAGTGGAGCATTTAAACACATCCTTAAACTGGTAATTTGACTTATAAAAATATTTAAGGCAATGTTATAATAGTGATAAATATCTTATAAGGATAAATATCTTATAAGGCAATGTTATAATAGTGATAAATATCTTATAAGCTGTCACAGACTTGCCACAATTTGTGGCAATGAGAAAAATACAGCAGTAGAATTCATTCATGAGATAAAACACAATAAATACCAAGATTTAAGTATAGCAGTACATAATTACATAAAAGAAATAACATACTTTCTCAAATACCATAGTTTAACTCAATGATACTATTATTATTTATGTATAACATGTATTTAGAAAAAGAGATAAAGGGGGGCATTTTTGATTGACATTAAAAATAGTAAAAATCAAACACCCTTTTTGGTGATTCTCATTGATAGCAGACAAGCATGATAATCCAATTGAGTACAAAAATATAATGTAAAAAATACTACTGATATATATTTATTTTGTCTTTAAAAATTATATTTTACAGTTTGCAAATTTTATGATATTTAAAGAATATTACTTGTACATATATTGAGGTGAACACTTTAAAATGAAGTTTAGTAGTAGAGAGATGTTCACTTCCACAAAACTATACTCAACTCAAGTTGGTTCAGGGTTTAAAGAGCCTTAACCAATAATATGAGTGATCAAATCTCATTAGAAGTGCTATACTTATTAAGAAATTGGTGATCTCATTCTGATATGATGCTAATTCAAATAATCTTCAAAAAATCAAAATAGAATTGTACACAGTCCTTCTTCTGTGTATGGAGTCAGTCCTTCATGACCATATGTTCTGCATTCTCAGAATCACTCAACCATGGTTTTAAATATTCATAAAAATCCAAGTGTAGCACATATCTACAGATTTATACAATATAATGCATCAATTATCCACAAAGCTTTCACTTTATATATAAAGTATTCTAAGTAATAAAAATATGACTTAAAGTATTAAGAAGTATATTAATTAATTTCCCATCACTGGAACAAAATACCCCACACCTGCAATTTAAAGGAAGACACCTGCAATTTTGACTCATTGATTTGGAGGATTGATTTTGGCAGCTAGTTCCAAGACAGAAGTTACTTGGCAGAAGATTGTGGCAGCCAAAAGATGCTCAATACATGACAAGTGCAAAGGAGACAAGTGAGGAACTTGAGACCAGCATATACCCTTCTACATCACACTCAAAGTGACCCACCCCTTCTAACGTTCAGTTAAGAATTTATCAATTGATTAGTTAATCCTCTAATGAGTATAGTGTTCCATGATCCAATCGCCTTCCAAAACTTCCAAATCTCAGCATATGAGACTTTTGTGAGGGACTTTAGATCTAAATCATAATATTCCAACCCTGTTTCCTAAAAATCTCAAGTCCATCTAAGTATGAGAAATGCATTCTGTCCATCTCTAGGACTTGACAAAGTCTTAATAGTTCCAGCATTGCTAATTAGTCTAGGAAAAAATCTGCTCAGAGAATCAAGGCAAACTCTTAGCTGTAAGCCACTCTAAAAACTAAAAAAATAATTAATTCCAACAGAGTACACAATCTCATTCTAAAAAGGAGAAATAGGAGAGAAATGAAATGGATCAAAGCAAGACTGAAACTCAGTGGGATGAACTTGAAGTCCCATAGCTCCATGTCCAGTGTTCTGGCCCAGTGGTAGTTTGATGGAACTCTAAAGGCGTTGGGCAGCTCTGCTCCCTGTAGCTTTGCCTTTTACCGTCTATACAGCATCACTGCTGGGCTGGCTCCAGGCACAGCCTGTGATTTTGTCTGGCAGAATTTCCACATAAACTTCTTTGGATCTCCACTGAACCTTCAGCTTCACTTACATAGCTTCACAAACTGTCTTCTCAGGGCTTTCTTGGCTAGCCTCCCAGCTCTCGCTTTGAAATTTGAGTGGAAGCCTCCATGACCCTCTAACTCTCTTTTTTCTTATTTATTTAAATTTATTCATACATTGTAAATGAGCATAATAATCACATTCATTATAGAAAATTTGTACCTGTACATGATATATTTTGATTCCTCTTTTTTCCCAATTTCTTATTCTCTTTTCCATCTGTCTTCTCCTCCTTATTTACAAAGATTTCTTTCCATTATAGCCTTTTCTTAAAAACTCCAACCAGAATCATCCATGAAGCTCTACTTACAATAGCCTATTCTAGTGTTTCTGTAGCCAGTATCTCAAAACTTCCTTCCACTCCCTTCACAATATAGTTCCAAAAACTTCTGCAGCACATAATCAGGTAAAGTCGCAGAAAGCCCTCACTTCTTTGCTACCAATTATCTGTACGAGCCTCTTATCTTGTACTCTTGACAAATTACCTAATGAGTGCACAAATTCCAATCAGGAGAACTTTATACTGGTTCATAGTTTCTTCACACAGTGGTTGCCTGGCTGCAAGGTAGAAAAAACATCACAGAAGGACATGGTGAAAGAAAGCTAGTTGACCCCCTAGTAGAAAACAGGGAGAAAAGAGTTGAGAGAAAGAAGTTTGGAGCAAGAATATCACCATTTCTAGATTGGAATGCACCTATTCTAACTAGACCCTACCTCATAAGTATATTCAGCCTGAATTACTCATCTACCTCTGAACACATGTAATTTTTATGGAAATTTTTATTTTACACTATAACAAGCATGATATGCATTAATTGTATGAAAAAAAATTAGCCTTTTTTTGGTACCAGGGATTGACACTTTGCCTTTTTTATATGACAAATTTGAGAAACCTGAGATTTTAGTTTTTCCAAGTTTCCTACAACCAGTCACCTATGAATGATTAAGAGATGATTATGTAACTACATTAATTGACATCAATGTCTCCCAGGGATGAGGATATGCTATGGTCTTTGCAACATTATTCACTATCATCACAATATACAATCAATTTAAAATTAATATTATTCTTTTTAAAAAAATGAATATTTTCACACATGAAAATATAAATGAACACAGAGGATATTACAGTGATTGAAATAATTCAGTCAGGGAAAAATGAATACTGTCTTAGTCACTTTTCTTATTGTTAAGAAAAAATGCCTAACTTGCTCAAGTTAAATGAGGAAAGGTTTATTCTGATTCATAGTTTGGAGAAATTTCAGTCTATGCTAACCAGTTCCAAGGCAGAGGTAAATGACAAATGGGCCTAGCAGAAGAGAAACAGCTCAGTGCAGCACAAGGCAGACAGCGATCAGGAAAGAGGGAAGAAGGTCTACCCTTCCAGGCCATGCTCCTACTAAGCTACCCCGTCCCAGTACCATATTTAGCTAAAACTTATCAGTGAGTGCCTCCACCAGCAAGTATCACCTTCCTATGATCCAGTCACCCTCCCCAGAATGTTCCACTTTTGAGCTCATGATAATTGACAAATTCTTTGCCAGAATTTCGCAGAATTGGCTTTTGGAGGACATCCAGATATAAACCATGATATTTCACATCTATCTGCCAAAAGATTAATCAAAATCAATTTCTGCAAAATGAATTTAGTCCATGTTTAAGAGTCACCAAAGTCTTAATAGTTTTAGCATTTCTGAAAAGTACACGTGCAGAATCTCCTTTGAGATATAAATCAAACACATAGTGGAAACTGCTTTTAAAAATCAAAATACAGCCAGGGCATCCAAAAAAGTTGAAGGCTTGGAGCTCTCTTTAGAGTCCATTGTGAGTCCATATCCATGAACTGAAGGGCCTGCATGGAAAGGGTGAATAATGTGTGCTGAAAGCTTGGAGATGAACGCCCGAAGGTGACCATGAAGGCTGGGGCTTTTCCGAAGAAGTGAAAGTGACACTGCCTTTCTTTCTTTTTCATTGCATTTCATTTCTCTGCATTTTCTTTCAGGGCACAAGCCAACTGTTTGGTGCCACTTACCTCTAGAGTAGGTCTCCGTTCTTCAGCACATAATCATCCAGTCACACACAAACAGTACTAAACTAATCTGCTAAGTGCTGTTCCTTCAGCTATCACAAACACTGAACAATTCTACTTAAATGAAGTATCGATAACAGCCAAAATCATACAAACTGAGGAAGATGGTGGTTGCAAGGTTATGAGAGAATGAGAAAATGGAAATTGCTCTTTAAATAATATGCAGTTTCAGGTATGCAAGGTGTCTGCTTTCTAAATATCTGGATACAACTTCATGTCTAATTTATAGTATTTCATTACATGTCAAAATGTGTCAAAGGAAGCATGACCTTCATGTATATTAAATACATCTATATCTCACCTTTACATCTATCATCTATCAATTATCTGTCTATTCATAGACTGCTGCTAATAATCTTTTGTTGGTTTCACTTTAAATAACTATGTGAATATATGAATGGATAAGTAGAATGGTATGATAAGGGTCTCTAATAGATGATACCTTCAGTTACCCAAGCCTTTGTGTAGTTACCTACTACATGTGCACTTGACGACTCTATTATTTGATTTTGTAATAGGAATTAGTGAAATGAGTTAAGGTTCTATTATGCAGTAAGGAGACCAGCTCCTAAATGAAGTCAAGCAGCCCAAAATGGAATCTGCTGGGCTTCAACTATCCAGGAATCTTCCAAAAACTTCTACCAAGTGCCTTTTGGCATGGGGACACCACCAGAGCCTGGACTGGCAAGCCAGTGGATCAAGGGTGCATATGCTTTGCATGAACTCTGTAATTTTTTTCATATATTGACCCTGAGAAGTCTTTAGCCCATAACAGTATCAGATTATATTGCCTATGCAATTGCCCAAGATTGCTCTATACCTACATCAAGGAGCTCCTTGTTATACTACTCAGGAGTCCTTCCACTTAGCAGGAGACTTATTTTCTTGCCATTGTATCTTTTATTTTCTTGCCTTTATATCTTTTAAATAAAATACTTCCATCCTTCATCCACCATCTGCAGTTTCTTTCTTCATCACTATGGGACATGACCAGTAACAATCAGACTATGAAGATATTAGCAAACATAACAGAATTTGAGTTTAAAACCTAAACAATGGGATTTTGCTTCACTAGCTGCTGGCTGAAATCTTCCACCAATCTATAAGAAAGTTCTTGTGTTCTGCCTGAATAGATGACCCAGTACACATTGAATTCCAAACCCAGACTTCAGTCAGGTTACATTAAATTATTTATCCCAACTTGAACCACCAAAACATCAAAATCATGTATTATTCTAGAAATTACCATCAGGATAAATATCAAACAGTGTCTGGCAGAATTATTAATCAAAACAAACCAAGCAAAAGAATATTAAACTTTGGATGCTTTTGTTACATATACACAAGTAACAGATAAATATTCTAGAGGTTCACCAAAAGAGATGTGCTGTCTTCACTTTTAGTCTGAACTTTGAGAGCATAATTGAAGCAAATTTCTAAGAGAACACCTTTTTCTCTGCTAAAGAATAATGTGAGATACAATGGGTACTTCTGTTCATAAATTCTTAATAAATCCTATGTTCTTGAAAAAAATGGCCACATTTTGTTTGTGTGAGAAGCATGGCTGCAGTCATGTTTGTCATCTGGTGCAGACAAACCAAAACGAAGTTTTGCCAGTTACTTCTGTATAGAAACCAAATTGTTTGCAAATGAAAGAATTCATGAATCAAAGAGCCACTTTATTGTATTAAGGAAACAGTAATTATATGATTGTTGATTAAGGAATACCTTTGGCAAACCAGAATTTTGTGGCATATATCATAGAGAATACATTTGTGCACAAATAAATAGATGCATGCTTTTTAATAAATAAAGGAAGTTTAATGTTAAGTTCAAAGAAAGGTTTATTGAAACAGTGAGTCATTTTACTTCTGATTATCAGAGTAGTTTTATAAATGAGTCACCATACAAGTAGGCACCATTGCTCTTTGGACAAAGTGAAGATATTAAAAGGTAGAAAGATTTAATTTTATATGTAAAAAACAAGAGTTGTAATTTGATAAAAAAAAGATGTTTGTATTATTTTCAAAGGTATAAATTTTATTGTGATAAATTAATGTTACTCATTTCAAGACTTTATATAAATGCTAAAATTATCTAAATGTCTTTGTATTGTCGCATATTATCACAAGATTTGTTTATGAGGTATTGTGTTGCTGTTATTTTTTTTGTTTTGTTCATTTATTTATTTTTGTTTGTTTTTTGAGACAGGGTCTGGCTATACAATTCAGACTGGACTGAAAATAACTATGTAGCCCAGGCTGGCCTTGAACTCATGCAGACTGCCTCGACCTCCTAAATGCTGGGATCACAGCAGTGCACCACTGTGCCTAGATTGCTTATGTGTTTTTAGCTCTTCGGGAGTTGTCATAAGTGAGATGTTAACTGTGTAATCATTTGCAGCTGTACCTATGATAAAATTCTTGTGCATGTGATCTTTTAAATATTTATACCTGCAAATATTTATAATGCATCACCATGTCTTTTTACAAGCATCAATGAAAGAAGTAAATTTACAGGCATTCAGTGTCACTTTTGAACACATGTACAATTGTGTAACTTCTAAAACAATTTCCAACATAACACAGGTACATTATTACTTAAATATGATTGAAAAATCTCATTTTAATTAAAGATATATATGGATATAATATTTGTAGGTACAAATGTAAAATTGTACTTCTAACTAAAATAAACTTAAAAGAAGGATTTGAATTTCTAAAAATGAATAGCAGAAATATTATGAACATATAAATTTGTATTTAGATATAGAAAAGATTTTTGTTCCTACTGTAAATATTTGATGAGTAGATTCTATTATAAATAAATTATTTTAAAGTGGGATATGTTCTATATGTATATCAACAGATGAATAGATAAAGAATATTTGGTATTACAAACAATAGATTAGTATTTTCAATACAGAAAGATAAATTAAGAGTCATTTTTTAAAAAATAGATATACCTGGAGGCTACCTGTTAGGTGAAATAAATCAGACACAAAAGTTTAATTGTTTCTCTTATACAGGAAAAACAAAATATAAATAAAGAGCAAAACAAAAGACAAGTAATAGGATGCAGGAACATTGATCTTTTGGAAATGTGAAGACCAAGAGATGGAGGTAAAAGCTGGGGATAGAGGTATCTAGGCACATAAAAGAATTGTGTTACGCACATGAGCCAAATATCTACTGTGAATATACGGCAAACATGTACAAAACCCTAAAAATAAAAAGTAAATCCTAATGTGTTTATAATATTATGTTTACAAATAAAATGCTTATAATTTTATTTTACTAGTCACAATTTAGAGAAACTACCACAAACAATACACAAGAGCAGTGTCCTGACACTTCACTGTGGACTATTTGTGTGGAAATGTCATAGAGCTAATTTGCTTGATTTGGGAGCCACGAGGGGACTGGTGAGACAGGCTTCCTGCTAGATTAGGTGAACCACAGAGGTGTGACCTTTGGTGATATATGTGGCCTCTAACCCTTAGTCTCTGACATGCTTATCTTGCTATGGTTCCAAGTTGCTGTGAACTAAACACGTTTGTTCTATACCTGTCCTCTGCTATTGGAACCAGCTGACCATAGAATGAGTCATCTGGAACGGTGAGCCACGCTAAAGTTCTCCTTGCATTCATGTGTTGGTATTTTCTCTCAGCTACCTGAGATCTAATACAGTATGTTTCTTCCAATTTCAGATGAAAATTAGCAGGATGTGGGCATAAGAATGGGAACTGTTTATTTATTTATTTATTTATTTATTTATTTTTACAATAATGACCTTGTAATTAATAAAGCAGTTTTTCTGTTTACTCTAAGAAAGACATTATGCTTTGATCATTTTTGCAACAGAACATGCATAGAGGTGAATATAACAGTTATTTCACAAATTTTGTGCATACAGACATTAATTCTAAAATTTTTTACTGCTAGGAAAAATAAATTAGAAAAGAGCTATGAAATTTAAAAAGTTTTACTGCATAATACAGTCTGGTACTTCAGACGTCCATCAAAAATTGTAATAATCTGTATTTTGCAACCAATATAAAACAGAGCCTATAACAAGGCATGTTAATTTTCTTTAACTCTATTTTGATATTGAGAATACTGAAACTCAGTTGAGCTAAAGCATGTGATGTGTTTATTTTCGGAATAATTTTAAATGAGATGGCTAAACTAGCAAAAAACTACTGAGTAGAAACAAACCCCTGTGCTGACAAGAAGTGTTTCCTTCACTGATGTTTTACAACTCTGTAGCATGAACCTATGCCACAAGCATTTACAAATTCATATTGTTCAAAACTGAACTCCATCTCCTCATACAAATCAAAGTGTTCTTCTTGGGGCTTTATGCTTGGAGACTTAGGTTAATAAATATCCAGTGTATATGAAACAAACTATTCTTTTTGAATTTGCCCTAATTTTCAATCTGGTAAATCTCAATTTATCCACTGATATTTAATTTTAGTTCTCTCTATGACCACAGAGACATCCCTCCACCTTTTAAATAATTGAAAATTATTGCTGACTCCCTAATGGTTCAGAATTCATAACTTCATCTTCTAAGATCTTCCTTAAATTGCCAAATCCAAATTGTTTACATTTATGCTTTATATCCCTGTGCTATAGGATATTGAATGATTCCAACTTACTAATTTACTAAGATGGCCTGATTCTTTTGAGTTTCTGTGTCTACCACACCATTTTAATCTTAATATTGTTTTCTTCTAGTTACCTTTTTGGCTATTAGATGAACATTTCACTACAAATCTAACTTATTCAAGTAACTGTTCTTCTAGGAACCTCTTTATATTAAATAAGATTGATTTACTGTTTGTATGGGCTACTGTAAGGCCCTTTAAAACATATTTCTCTCTCTCTCTCTCTCTCTTTTTTTTTTTTTTTTTTGGTACCAGGGATAAAACTCATGACCTCACACTTACCAGGCAGGCACTCCAATGCCATGAGCTAAATCCCCGACCATAAATTGTATTTTAGAATATTATATTTGAAACTATGTATTTTGCTTTCTGTATCCAAATTGTAAATCTCTTCACATTAAAAACAATGGATCATGCCAGAGATTTAGCACAGCAGCATCAGTGCCTGCCGGGCAAGCACTAGGTTGTGAGTTTGATCTTGGTAACAAAATAAAAAATAAAAAAAAAATAAACACAATGGATCCTTCATTTAGTCTCTGGAGCCTATATGGAGTGTGATGTAGTGTAATCATTCAGTGACATTTGGAATAGTGTTGAAGGAATTAACTCCAAAAATATATTTTATTTTTAGTTATATGAAAATATAAGTGCAAAATGCTTTAAAAATGCTTCTTTCTCTTATCTTTTGACCTTCATCTATGGCTAGTACTGGGTAATTTAGTGTTACAAAATAATCTAAAATTTAATTCTGGCTCATCTTCCAACCATCTGCTACAGGACACAGGACCATCAGCGCCTGTGCAAGTTCAGGCCCCTTGAGCCTACCCCTTCTTCTTCCTTGCCGTCCTGCTGTCCTCCACATGACACAGGACCTCCGGGGTGCTCAGGGCCAAGCCAAACCATCCACTTCCATTCCCGTACCATCCCACTGCTGACCTCTGGGGCCCCCACCTTTTGGACCTAGTATTGCTGTTGATCTTGGGCTCTCACTCTTCCCCTCAGAACTTTGGACTGCAGTGGATTAACCATGCTGTGTTGATGAGAGGCTCAGTAAAGCCTCATCCAAATAGAAGACCTCACCAGGTTTCCATCAGTGTGGTGAATGTGCCCCTGAAATAGGAATACAGTTTGCTTCCGTAAGTGGGTAGACAGGAGCAATAGCCAAGCCCCTCCAGAAGTAGAACTTTGATGAGCTTGGCAAGAGTGTGGGTGAATCCTTCCTTCACATAGAGAACATCAGGTAGGTTGAAAAGAGTGCCAATAAGGCCTCCCCCAGCCAGGAGAAAATTCAAAGGGCCTATGAGATACCCAGTGACACCGTAGGGTCCCAGCTGAGACAAATACTATAGAAAGGGAAATCTAGTGACCTAGAACAACCTGAATATATAGTAACAGCAGAGACTAAAGACTGATTTACATCAATACTCCTAGGTTTGTCAGCCTAGGAAGAATATAAGGTTCACCCAACAGACCCTGCAGGAGGAATTCAGGTGACTAGCCCACCTCCTCAGTGTGGCACTCAGGATTGGACAAAGATCAATCACACAGTAGGAGCCTAAGATACACACTACCGATAGGTGAGACTACTGTGATTGAAAGAGCAAATATTAGCCCAAAGGGGAAAATGACAAAACAAAAAAACAAAATCCAATCTCAAACATCTAGTCCATTAGGAGTAAGTATATGAGATATTGAAACAGAGGACTTTAAAAGTCACAAACAGGAAATTTCTGAAAAGATAGCAAGTGAAATACAAAGACAAACCCATGAAGCCATAAGGAAATCAAATTAGAAGTGATCTCTCATGCAAAGACAGAAATAACAATCTTAGTAAAGGAGTTGCTGAGCACAGCTAGAGAAGAAATAGTTAAAAACGTATAAGAGCATGGGAAACTGATTGAAACCTTGAATGAACAATATAAAAAACAAGCAGAATTCATGAAACAAACTCAAAGAGATATCCAACAAAAAAAAATTGCATTGAAAGCTGGCAAAAAACGGTTAAATGAAGCTGAGGATAGAATTTCGGACCTTGAGGACAGGATCACAATTAGCAATCATGAAAGGCTAGAACTTTTAAAAATAACAAAGTTGCATAAAATGACAATCCAGCAACTTCAACATGATGCCAAGAGAAAAAATAATATAAAACTAATATGCATCAGTCAAGATGCAGGAGTCAACGTAAATGTCAAGCTAAACTATTCACAGAAGTAATAGCAAAAAAATTCTGAAACATGGAGAAAAAATCTGATATGCAGATAAGTGAGGCATATGGAATGCCAAACAATCACAACCAACAAAAATCTATACCCAGACATATAATAATTAAGATCCCAGTCATACAACATAAAAATAGGATACTAAAAGCTGTTAGAGAAAAGACACAACTCACCTTTCAAGGAAAACTCTTTAGAATCACAGAAGACTTTTCAGCACAATCCCTCAAATCAAGACAAACTTGGAGTGAGGTGTTTCAAGCCCTGAAATAAAACAACTTTCAACCCAGAATGATGTACCCAGCAAAAGTTTCTTTCAAATTTAATGGAGAAACAAGATACTTCCATGAAAAAGAACAACTGAAGAAATTTATATCCACTACACCAACTCTAGAAAAGAGAGTATTGAAGGACATACTATATAGAGATAAAAATAACCACAATCCCTAGAACATGAAAAAAAGAAGCCACCAGGCAAGACAGGGAATTAAACAAGGAGGAAAATCTGAAGACAAACAACTGAAACATAACATGTCAAAGTTGAGCCAGTATATATCAGTTATATCCACAAATGTAAATGGTTTCAATTCACCTACCAAAAGAAATAGGCTGACAAAATGGATCAAGAAACAGGATCCCACAATATACTGTATACAAGAAACACACCTGACTCAAAAGAACTGATAGATTAAAAGTCAAAGGGTGGAGAACATTATTCCATGAAACAGGAACCCAGAAAATAGCAGGGATTGCTATTCTGTTTGCAGACAATATGAACTTCAAACCTAAAATGATTAAAAAGGATAAGGAAGGTCATTACATACTTGTTCATGGAAAAACTCAAGAGGAAGAACTAACAACATAAATATATATGCACCAAATACAAGAGCACTCTACTATATAAGACAAAAATAAGTGGACATGAAAAACCAAATACATAAGAACAGGAGACTTTAATACTCCATTGTTGCAATGAGATAGATCAACTAGAAAAAAAGTCAGCAAAGACATAGTAAAAATGAATGATACCTGTGAGCAAATGGACTTAGTAGATGTTTAGAGAGTATTTCACCCAAACACATCAGAATATATATTCTTCTCAGCTGCGCATGGGACATTCTCCAAAATAGACTATATAATAACCCATAAAACATTCTTCAGTAAACACAAAGGGACTGAAATTACCCCATGCATATTACCTGAACATAGTGCACTGTAATTAGTAATTAATGGCAAAAGAAATTGCAAGACCTACATAAATACATAGAAATTAAATAACTGAAAGACCAGTGGAAACCAGTATAAATTAATGCAATTGAAACTAAAAAAAAACCACAAAGAATTAATGAATCCAAAAACTTGTTTTTTGAGACAATAAATAAAATTCATAAACCTCTGGATACCCTTATCAAAAAAAGGAGGAAAAAAAAAACCAAATTCATGCAATAGAGACTGAAAAGAAGGAAATTACCACAGATTCCATGGAAATTCAAAAGATCATGAATACCTACTTTGAAAACCTTGACTCACATAGGATAAAAAACACAGAGGAAATGGACAGATTTCTAGAAACATATGAACTACCAAAACTCAATCAAGAAGATATAGCAATTTTGAATAACCCAGTATCAGCTATTGAAAATGAAAATGTGATTAAAAACTTACCAACAAAGAAAAGCCCAAGCACTGATGGATTCATGGCTGAATTCTACAAGAAATTTAGAGAAGATTTTATGCCAATACTCCTTAAACTCTTCAGTGAAATTAAAAGTGAAGCATGCTCCCTAAATCATTCCTGAGGCAAACGTTACTCTGATACAAAAAACAGAGAAAGATCCAGCCACAAAGGAGAACTATAGGCCACTCACATTAATAAACATTGATGCACAGATTCTTAATAAAATACTGGCAAATAGAATGCAACAAATAATCAAGAAGATTATACATCATGAACAAATGGGATTCTTTCCAGGAATGCAGGGATAGTTTAACATATACAAATCAATAAATATAATACACCACATCAAAAGAGTAGGACACAAAAACCACATGGTTATCTCAATACATGCAGAAAAAGCTTTGAGTTGAACACTTGTTCATGATAAGAACCTTTCAGAAACTTGGAATCCACTGTGTCTACCTCAATCCCATACAGGCCATCTATGACAAACCAACAGCCAGCATTATACTAAGTGGACAAAAAATGAAGATTTTCATTCTAAAATCAGGACAAGATAACGATGTCCACTGTCACCACTCCTTTTCAATAGAGTTCTAGAAAAACTGGCCAGGGCAATTAGACAAGAGAGAGAAATAAAAAGAATAAAGTTAGGAAAGGAAGAAGTTAAATTATCACTATTTGCAGATGACATGATACTCTATATAGAAGACCCAAAAACTCCATTAAAAGACTACTAGAAGTAATAAACAAATGCAGTAGTGTAGCTGGCTACAAAGTCAATGCTCAAAAATCAAAAGCATTCCTGTACACAAACAAACTCACTGAGAGACACATTATGGAAATATCACCTTTCACAATAGCATCTAAAAAATGAAATATTTAGGAATCAACCTAACCAAGAGTGTAAAAGACCTATCTGCTGAAAATTAAGCTATGCTTAAAAAGGAGATTCAAGAGAATATTAGAAAATGGAAGGATATTCCTTGCTCTTGGCTAGGAAGAAACAACATTGTGAAAATGGCAATCCTCCCAAAACTGTATACAATTTTATTGCAATCCTAATCAAAACACCATTAACATACATTACAGGTATAGAGAAAACACTCCTAAAATTCATTTGGAAACAGAAGAAAGCTAGAATAGCAAAGGCAATACTGGCCAACAAAGGCAAGACAGGATGGATTTCAATTCCTGACCTGAAACTTACTACAAAGGTACTGTGATAAAATCAGCATGGTACTGGCAAAGAAATAGACCTGAAGATGTATAGAACAGATTAGAAGATGCAAACACAGCTATAAAGATACTCAGCCACATGATATTTGACAAAGGGCTAAACATGTTCACTGGAAGAAGGATAGATTCTTTAATTAACGGTGTTGGAATAATTGGCTCTCCACATGCCAAAGACTGAAACTAGGCCCATGGCTATCACCATGCACTAAACAAAAGTCAAAATGGATCAAAAATCTAAACATTAAAAGAGAAACACTAAATCTCCTGGAAGACAAGGTAGGAAGAAATCTTGGAGACATAGGGGTAGGCAGAGAATTCATTAACAAAATACAAACTGCACATGAAACACTTCAAAGAATCAACAACTGGGATCTCATATTATTGAAAAGTTTTTGCACTTCAAAAGAAATCACCAACAGATTGATAGGAAAGCTTACAGAATGGGAAAAATATTTTAACCAGCAACCCCTCAGACAAAGGACATATATCCAAAACATATAAAGAATTAGCAAACATTAGGTCCCCAAATTCAAAGACCCTCTCCAAAAATGGGCTTCTGAGATGAACACATATTTCTCAGATGAAGACACACAAGTGTCAAATAAATACATGAAGAAATGTTCACCATCACTTGTCATTTGAGAAATGCAAATTAAAACAGCATTGAGATTTCATGTCACTCCAGAAAGAATAGCTGCCATTAAGAAATCAACTGATAACAAATGTTGGTGAGACTGTGGGGAAAAAGGAACACTGCTTCACTGTTGGTGGGAGTGCAGACTGGTGCAACCCCTATGGAAATCAGTATGGAGATTCTCAGAAGACTAGGATTTGAAGTTCCAATAAATCCAGCTATTCTCCTCCTGGGTATTTTCTCAGGAAAACTGAAAGGGACATATCACAGTGATATACATGCACCCAAGTTTATAGAAACACAATTTGTAATAGCTAAATCTTGGAATCATCAAAATGTCCATGAACTGCAGAGTGGATGGAAAAGATGTGGTATTTTTATACAATGGAATATTACTCATGTATAAAAGGATGATCTTGAGGCCTTTATAGGTAAATGGAGGCAACTTGAGACTATACTCATAAGAGAAATAAATGAGAATCATATCTGTAAATAACACATTGTCTCTCTGGTGTAAAATGTAATAAACAATGTAGGAGTAATAAGATCTGAAATGTGTAATAGCTATTGCAAAAAAGAAAGCAAAG
>PVJX010013604.1:35518-47234 GCA_004027295.1 Dolichotis patagonum | reverse complement strand
GGGAGAATCCTTGGTCAGTGCAATCCCTGGGGGCTTGGCGGGGGCTTGGCCCCCAGCCACAGAGGCTCTGGGCTGCGACGCGACCACAGCCAATGCCCCAGGTGCCGCAGCGTCCTGCAGGAACCTTGAGGTGGCTCCCCAGGCAGTGGCCCTTGAGGCTGCCCTCTGCATGGGCCGGGCGGTGGCCATGGCTTCTGGCTGAGGTTTGCCTCCCTCCCCTGCTGTGTTTGAGTTGGGAGGCCCCGTAAGAGGATGCATCTGCAGCACGGAGGAATCTCGAAAGGCGAGATGGTCTGGAAAGGCAGCTTGATCCCGATGGATGAGGGACTGGGGATGAACTCAGCAAAAGGAAATCTAATCAAGCAGCTCACGCGGGCATTCAGCTGGGTAAGCTCTGGCTTCCGCAGCAGGGCTGAGCAGGTCTCGGGACGTGGCTAATAACTTGATGATTACTAGGAGTCATGCGAGCCTGTTAAAATGACAATCGCTGTTCAGTCCTGCATCCGTCCATAAAGTAGCACAGGCAAAGCACTGCGGGAAGGCCATTTCTTCGTTTTTATGTGAGACAATGAATTGGGTGCTGGATCAAAGCAAGAAGAACAGCAGAACTGGAAAACAGAACAGCCCCAAACAATGCCTGGTGGTGGGCTGAGTGTCTCTGATGCCCAGAGAGCAGCAGAAGAAAAGCCAGACCTGAGGACGACGCGCAGTCTCCGGGTGTCCACCCTTGAGATACGCCCTGGGCTGCCTCACCGCAGGGACAGAGGGCTTCTCTCCTTGGGCCGGGTTCCGCCTTTGCAGCGGTCCTTGCCTGGCTCTGGGGTTCCACGGGGTAAGTGTGCAGTCCTAAGGCCGCCGTATGGCTCACCAAGCGTATACCCTCGCACTCCTACCCTGCTACGAGGCGTAGGTACCCAGACCCGGACTGGTCATCAGCGTGATTTCTAACACAGACTCGAGGCTGTTCATGTTTCCTACGATGCAGTGAGCCCCTGGCAATCCGTCACCTGAAGCAGCACAATTGCAGGTCCCAGGTTCCCCTCTGTCACCCTGTCACCCTGCATCTCCAGCAACAGAGGCCACGCGTGGGCCATCACACGGGCTGAGCATTCTCTCTGTTTTGTTGCACTCATTTGGAATCCGAATAATTAGATTTTACCTTTCTAAAGAATATCCAGCCTGAGTGATTGTCTGGGGCTTGCCCTTCTCCCTGCGGCCCGCACCCATCTGCGCAGATGACTCCTTTTCCTTCCTGGTGGTCCTCCCGTGAGTGACTGGCACGGTGGATTCACCTTCGGTGTTTGCCATGTGCTCAGCGCCGCTGTGCACATCCTCATGGATTCACTCTACCCGAAGCAAGCACCTTCCCTGGAGGACCTCGTCACCATCTAAACGGGCGCTGAGCGGAATCCGCCCTGCCCGCACGTACGCTCCTGCCGCCGCCATCAGACACCTGACTTTCTTTCCAGCCAGGGGTCTCTCAGAGTTCTGTGGGCAGCGCCTCTGCTGCCTCAGTTCCCACTTCTCACACAGTCTCCTCTGCTTCTGCACCCGACACTCCCCACCTCTGTGATTTCCACACCGCCGAGGGCAGTGGGCCTTTCCCTGCCGCTGAGTCCGGGGAGTGTCTCTTCCCCCTCCAGCTCCTTTCTCCTCCTGGCTTCCTTGCCCTGACTTTCTCTTGGATTTTCTTTCCTTCCATCAGTGTTTTAGCTCTTTCTCCCCCACTCGCTGTTTAAAGGTCTGCATTGGAGTTGCTGGGGGGGAGCTCCACATCTCTCGTCCCTCCTGCCTCCCAAGGTGTCCCTGCTGGGAGCTGTGGCCGTGGGGACAGCCTCAAGCTCAGTGGCAGCCCAGCGAGGGTGACAGACTTTCCACCCTCCTGCATAGACCCAGGGCCTACCCAGCCCTGGCGCTCTAGAGCCACAGTCAGCCCCCACACCCTGCCGGGAACCCTGTGTGGCTCACCATTGCCCACAGAGCGAGGCCGTGCTGCCCGGTCTCTGGTCACTGCTGGGGGCCAGCCCAGGTCCTTCTGCTGCTTTGCCCCCGCGTCTCTGACCTCTGCTGACAGCTTCGTGCGTCTTGGGCCCCAGGGTCCTCCTTTCCACCAGGGCCGCCCCTCCCGGGGCTGAGGCTTTCTCGCTCCATGGGCTCAGTTTGCAGATCACTTCTGCTCAAATGTGGCGTCCTTTGGCAGTGTGGTGGGAGTGGGTTTAACCTTCTTTTCAGCTCTACAGTGACACAATTCATCGATTAAGTTATGACAGGTGGCTACACCAAAAACCTCAATCACCACCCACTCGGGTGAATATGGTTAATGTCTTTCCAGAGCGTTTCTCTGTGGACAAAGCTCGGGTGCCAATTGTTTCCACGACCACAGGTCCTGTCCCAGTGGGAGTCCTTCTGTGCCACCTGTGTTACATCCCATCCACACCTGGTCTCTCCTTGGTGACCTTGTGACATCTCTGGGGCTCCTTGGCGGCTAGAAATGGTTCTGTGGGTGACGTCTCGCAAAGGAGTTCTGTGGTCCTGGCGTCTTGACCTCCCCGTGCTTGTCTCTGGTGTGCACTCAGGTGTGGAACTGCTCCCCGTCCCTCTGGGCTTCCTCCTGTGAAGGGTGGGGCTCGGGGCTGGACGATGTCACGGAAGAGCATGGCATGGGATTAAGACGTTTCTGTCTTCCAGACCCTCCAGACGCTTTGTCTTGTCCAGAGACTGCCTTGCTGTCCAAGGTGGCAGGCCAGCGCCACATGCCGTGACTTCTGCTAGCGAGGGCCTTGGCTGCTGCTCTGTCCCTGGGCTTTTTTGCAGCCCTTTCTCAGTTTCCATGAGAGGCCACTCAAGCGTCATTCGGAGGCAGCAGGCGCTCCAGGCTGGAGAGAAGCCTCCCCTCCCGCAGTGGCGGGAACAGCGGAGTCCAGCAGTGGCTTCAACAGCAGCTTCCACTCTGCCTGGCGCGTGGAGACGCTTTATATTCCCACCCCCGGCGGTGCCATCCGACATTTACTGCTTAAAAATAGGTTTTGTTCACTTAAATGCCAGCGGGGATCGTCCCCTCTCTGAGGACACGTGTGACACAGTGAGCAAGGGCGTCCTCTGAGGGCCAGGGGAGACCATGGCACCTGCCCAGCTCCCAGGAGGGCGGGCCTCAGCTGCGGGAGCTGGACCTGGCTTGGGCGGTGGCCCTTACCTGGCTTGGGTAAGAAGCAGTGCGCTAATGCTTCCCCTCAGGGAGATGATTCTGGATGTTCCCAGCTGTTTAATTGGTGCTCGGAATCAGCTTGACTTACTTACTAGGTAGCACGGAGGCCAAAATGTAAAATGCTTTTCCACTGCGGGGCAACTTCCGGAGCGCCCCTCGGCCCGGGCTGAAGTGAGAGGCCGTGGGCTTCGAGTGACAGTTTCTAGGCAGTTCAGATGGCAATTCGGCCATTCAGAAATTAATACGGAATCATCTCATCTTCCCAATATCTAGTATAAAATTCTCAGAGGGTTTTCTAAGCAATTGAAACGTATGTGGCTCTGTGTATATACTGTATATACTTGGACGTTGTGTTATGTATTTTTTCCAAACCTTCCCCGTGTCTATGTCATGAATATCGTGCACATATAAATACACACATGTGTATTTATGTTTAAGGCTAAAATAATGTTTGTTTTTGGTTCCTAAAAACCGTGGTGTGGTTGGGCTCCCTGGAGAGGGATTTCTATTACTCACTGAAGGGAGTCACGTGCCAATGGTCCAGAACAAGTTCAAAGGTGAGAAGTAGTTTTATTCAGAACCCTAAGGAAACACAGGAACAACACAATCTCATTCCTGATTTCCTTGTTTCAGAAGATTATAAAGAATGAGCTGATTTTTCACTGAAAAAAATCAGAACTTCCTGAACTACCTCTAATTTGTTTCATGTTCAAGCTCTTCAAAACTGGTGATTTAGCCAGTGACTCGCTGTGCAGTTGTGGCCTGTGACGATGTCCGTTTCCGAAGCCCTGGACTGAAGCGTCACCTTGAGTGTCTTTCTGCTCCCACTGCAGTCTCCATCTCCCAGGCGGCGAAAGCCTGGGGCCCCTGTGCTTCCCTTTGGAGACTCCTGAGGCGCCATCCGCGGTCGCACAGAGGTCCCCAGAGGACACTGGAGAATTTTCCTTGCTGGCTGCTCGTTTTCTGTTGCTGTTTCACAGAGTTTGCAAGATGTACGCTGCTTGGATGAGATGTAGGAACAGAAATTTAGAAAAACGTTTACTCATCCGCGGGTAGGCCTTGCATCTAAGCAAGAGGACGCAGAGCTTCAGAATTTCCCCTTGCAGGTAAATAACTTCCAGGAACCCAGGAGTGACACACCAGAAAGGTGTTGTTTCAGAAGGGAAGTGACTGGTTCTTGTGCCCCTGGGCTTTGCTTACTGTGCTCCTTAATTGGATGGAACAGGATGAAATAATGCGCTCTGGAAAGGTTCACCAAGAAACACGCCTGCGTTTTCATCGGGAGCTGGAAGAGAGGAACCCAAAGCAAAGACACCCCAGCCCTCCTCAGCCCAGGCTGAGGTCGCTCCCCAGCAGGTCGGGAGGGTGGGACAGACGGTCTGGTTTCCTGGGCAGACATCACACAAAGGCTGCCAGCCCCGCCCGGCCCCAGCACCTTCCGCCTGCAGACAGAGCGTGTCTGCGTGGCTGTGACAGGAGCAGAGGACCTTAGCATGCCGGCCGGGGCTGGGAGGGACGCTGCTCGGCATGCTGGGGAGAGGGCACACAGGTCAGGGGCCCTTCACCCCAAACCCCGCAGCGCCCCAGGATCTGACCATCGTCACAGCACACTGGCAGATTCCATGCCTGGCGGCTGTACACTAGAAGTAGTTTAAATTTACCACTGAACCAAACCAGAGGCTGCGGGACCACACCGATTGTCCGCAATCATTTTGTGGCGAATATGTGTGTAGTACTAAGTAAATGGCGTCGTTTAATATTTACCTCCCTGGGTGCAAAACTGCTAAGCAAATTACAGCAAGATTTCTTCTCCCCAACAGCTGGTGGCTAAAATTACATGTAGTTTTTCAAAAGCCTGTTTGATACATTTTAAGGTAGCAGAACACAGACACCCTTTAAAGGAGGCACTTGGCTTTTGTCGTTGTCCAGGGTGGAGCCAGGGCCTAGCACGGGTCAGCAGCCACAGAGCTGTGGCCAGGCCTCGGCATCATTTCACAGGGGCCTGGACTCCCCCGTTAGTCTAGGGTTCTCCAGCGAACATCAGGACACCATCTAAGTCGCCCAAACAGGCTTTAAAACAATGTGGAGAGCTCGGTGAGAGGGGAATTGGAACCTTTAGACCTTTCCTCCTTCTAGTTCCAGCTTACTGGGGCGGGCAGGGTCCTGGAGGGACCGGTGACAGGGACCGAGTTCACGCAGCAGAAGAGCGCGGGGGCTGCGGGAGTCACCGCCCAGCAGACGGGTGCCCTGCACAGTGGAGTGGAGCCTGGGTCCTCCTGTACCCCAGGCGAGTCTTCGCTTGTCCTGTTCCCGGTGGAAGGGTCCTTCAGCTGAAAGCGTCTTTCTTACTGCCGCTGTGTCTATCCTTGGGGCTGATCAAAACTAAGGTGAACGTTTCACTAAATGGTGGATTATAGCTGGGATGTAACTGCGGTGCAGCCCCTGCCTGGGAAGCATGAGGTCCTGAGTTCGATTCCCAGCACCCCCTCCCCCAAATAGACTGTTCCGGTAAAGGACACGTAGCCATTAAGGCCCCTCAAAATACTCCGCCTGCTTCAGGGGCCCCCACCTCATCAGTCGTGCTGCTTTCTGACGCAGTTCTGGGACCCTCTTTCCTGAGTGTCCTCACAAGATGAGATGGATGAGCGCCGTCCAGCGGACAGGCGGGCGGGTCCACGCAAGGCGCTGCGCCCTCACCCACCTCACTCATGGGGCAACTTCTGCACTTCACAAAGTCAAAGTGACCTGAAAGACAGACTTTTTAAAAAGGTCTTTCTGAGACAGGGTTTTGCCGTGCAGTTCAGGCTGGCCTTGGACTCGCTTCACAGCCCCAGCTGGCCTTGATCTCATGGCCACCCTCCTGCCTCAGCCTCCTGAGTGCTGGGATCACAGGCACGAAGCACAACCCTTGGCGAAAGATAAATACTTTGAATCAGTTCAGGACATCGAGGCAGCCAAGACGGAACAGCTAAAGACACTCAGGAAGGGGGACTCCAGAGCTGCCGCGGAGAGCGGCGAGCATGGGGGAGGGGTGTGTGCAAAGGGAGGGGAGGCTTTGAGGGGATTCCTGGAAATGTAGCTTTACCACACTCATTTAACAAAACTCTCAGCACAGAACATCGGCACCCTCGTGTTTGTTCAAACATCACTCCAGATGTCCCACCAAGGTATTTTTTAAGGGGAGGTGCACTTTAAGGAGAGCAGATGTCTTAGTCTTTTCCCTGTCACTGAGACGCCACACCCCACACCCCCCATGTAGAGGAGGAGCAGTTTACTGTGGCTCCAGTCCGTGGTCAGTGACTCAAATGCACAGGCGGCGTGTTGGGGAAAAGCTGCTCACACCAAGGCCAGGAAGCCAAGGGAGAAGGGAGGACCCAGGGAGGGAGAGGACCTTCCGGGTCACGCCCAGGGACTGCTCTTCCAGCCAAGCCCTGCCACCAGCAGCACACTTAGCTCTGAGCTCGTCCGTGTGTCAATCCACTGGTGAGCGTGGCACGATGCGAGCGCCTTTCAAAAGCCTGGATTCTGGAGCTGGGCGTGGCAGTGCAGGCCTGTGATCCCAACACTCGGGAGGCTGAGGCAGGGAGATTGCCAGATTGCCATGAGTTTGAGGTCAGCCCGGGCCACTCTGGGGGACACTGAGATTCAAACCCTAATGGCAGGTTCCCCTGCCTCTGCACGTGCATGGGCCCCACCCATCGGCTGACGTCATCAGGATGCAGGACAGTGCAGACGGCTCTCCCCTGGGGGAGGGGCAGCCGTTGGCCTCAGGCTCCTGGAGTCCAGCGCCTTGGATCTTCCCGGTCTCCAGCCTGCTGGCCGGCCCTGCAGATGCGGGACTGTGTCCTCCACAGCCCTGGGAGCCAATTCCTGCAAGTGCGGGCTGTGCACCTAGCGGGTTCCCAGGTCCCACGGGGTAGGGACAGTAATGGTGAGGGGATGATCTCCCCATCACAGGATCAAAGGGGAGCGCATGCCACCCCTCCCCACCCCTAAGCTAAGCTCCAGAACATTCTGCTCCCCACAGGGAACGGCGCTCCCTGTGCCGCGCTGGGCCTTGGCTGGAGTCCTTGGAGGTGGCCTGTCTCACTGTGACTCAGGAAGCTGGGACACAGAGGGACAAGCAGTGGTCTTTCCTTTCACCCATCTCTCATTTCCTGTCTCAGGTACTGAGGACGCAGCTTTACACACACTCACACTCATACTCACACTCACACGCACACCGCTTGGCTAAGAGTCCTAAGTGGGATAAAACAGCACAGAAGCAACGGTGGGGTTAAGTTAAAAACACACCCGAGTGTTCGTGTGGGGAAACAGCTCGCCGCAGAATGCAGGGGACAGCGCTGCAGATGGCGGAGCTGACCACGGGTCCACGTCTGCTGACCCAGCTACTCAGGAGGCAGAAGCAGGAGGACTAAGTTTGAGACCAGCCTGGAAAACTCAAGGAGACCTTGTTTCAGCATCAGAAGGTAAAAAGGGCTGGTGATGTAGCTCACCTGAGGTCCGCGTGGCCCCAGGTCCCCCCCCCCCGAACCATCAAAAAACCGGAAAGTGGCACCGGGGGTTTTGGGGTGATTCTCCTTTTTGAGTAAAGATGGGCAATTTGAGACTGAGAGGACACACAGGTTCCTGTTTTGGGGTTCCCTCATTATGCTGCTGGGTTCTCCGGGGCTTCCCAGCTCTTCCCTGCCGCCCCAGGTCTGCGGGTCCCCTCTGTTCCCAAGGCCTAGGGTTAGGGCACGGCGGAAGCCCGCCGGGAAAACCAGGGAAAACCTGGGACCCCCCTGGGCCCGACCCCGGGGATGTGTGGGGCCCGGCTTGCTGCCCCCTGGCGGCCACACTGCGGTCCGGCGACCATTTTCCAGCTTCCCTTTGCAGGGAACCGCATCAGGCTGTTTCCTTCCTCTCTCTCCCTCCCGCTTCCTCCGCTTCTTTCTTTCTCATGGTCTGTCTTTCAACAGGTTCTTACTGAGATTCTCAAAGTGAGCTCTAACTTGAGATCCTCCTGCCTCAGCCTCCCAGAGAGCTGGGATTACAGCTACGCATCACCACCTCTGGCTCTGCTTTGGACTGAGAGTCTCTCCTTCAGCCACCACCCCAGTTTGTCACCAAGGAGAGAGGCGAGGACAGGGACCTGCCCAGCCCTGGTTGCCGTGAGGAAGGCTGCCTGGCACCCGAGGAAGCCTGGCCTTCGGGACGGGCCAAGTCCTAGAGCGGCCCCTGCTCAGGAGGGCCAGGCTGCTGTGAGGCGCAGGGCGCAGCGCCAGGTCCCTGCATCTGCAGAGGAGCGCCTGGGCCTGGCCTGGCCTGGCTGGGGCACACGGCTGCTGCCTGCGGCTGCAAAGCCTGGGCCTGGCCTGGCCTGGCTGGGGCACACGGCTGCTGCCTGCGGCTGCAAAGCCTGGGCCTGCCCTGGCCTGGCTGGGGCACACGGCTGCTGCCTGCGGCTGCAAAGCCCCAGCTCGGGCTCCCGGCTCCCTCCTGCCCTGGCTCTCCCGAAGCCAACTTGTCCTGGCTGCAGGCACAGCCCTGGCCCCCGGGGGAGCAGAGGTGCCCTCGGCCGGGACAAGCTGTGCAGGACATGCTGGGCCTGCTCCTGGTGGACAGCGTCCTCCGGGTCACCGTGCCTGCAGAGCACAGGCTCTGCGACTTCACCTGCTGTGCCCTCTCCCTTCTCTCCGGAAGATTCCAAGCCAGTCCTAGGCCTGCGTCTTTCTCCAAGGATTGGGAATCCCGAGAGCGCACGGAGATGGAGGAGGAGGGGCAGTGGCTTGATGTCACAGCCTCCACGACATCCTGAGACCTGGGAACCGTGGGTGGCCAGGCTGGACTCGGGCCCTGGAGTCCAGAGGAGCTGGGTACACGAAGTCAAGCATTCACCTTCTCCCCACTTGCGGGAGGTGCAGCCCTTTGTTCTGCTCTGGTCTGCAACTGTTTGGGTGAGGCCCACCTCACCAGAGAGGGCACCGGCATCACCAGCCTTGTATGGGGTGTTCGGCTTGTCCCAGTGGTGGCTGCGGCCTGGCTGGGTTGGCAGCAGAGTCAGCAATGGCAGGGGTGTGTCCCAAAGGGCTGCAGGTGGTGCCTGCTGTGCGCCCAGCGCCCCAGTCCTATTCTGCGCCTGCAGCTCTCTGACCTGTGGGCAGTGGTTGGGGGGAGTGGAGGAGACAGGACCGATGACTTCCTTTTCCAGCCTGGGTCCCGGGGGAAAAGCTACAGGTCAGAATGGGTGTGGACTCGCATGCAGGCCGTGGCGGGTGCGGGCCCGGCCAGGCGTCCCCCCAGAGCAAAGGGGCTGGGCCAGTGAGGAGGATGAGGCAGGAGGGTGCTCTCCGGCTGTCAGGGGGCTGAGGCAGGGCAGGGTGTGCGAGGAGCCCCTGGAGGAGCCTGGATGAGGCTGGGTCACTCGCACACCAAAGTCCAGGCCCGGCTGTGGTGCCCTGCAGTCCCCCGTGTGGAGCTGGGGAGACAGGGGGTCAGCTCCTGGCTGTGCAGTGCTGAGTGAGGCCAGGCCCAGCCTGTGCTTCCCCAGGACAGAGGACACAGCAGCCTGGACAGAGGACCGCAGGGCAGTCGGTGCTGCTGTGAGATTTTAGCCATGCCACTGTCCCACTCTCCACTGAGCCACCCTCCCGGATCCATGTCACCTCTGGAGGAGCTTCCTGTGTGCTGCCCTGCTTCTGACCCCACCACTGGAGCCTCTTACTGCTTAAAGCACATCACACTTTTTGGTCTTCACAGCAAGAAAGTATTGTTGCTAATTTATTTTCTATAAATGGAGAAGAAGTAAAAGAACCGGCTACAAATTCCACAACAGCCCAGTTTTCTGGACATTGGCTTGCTGGAAGGGACTCTTGACTGAAGGGCTGGTGCCACAGCAGCACCGTTAGTGGCCAGCTGTGCTGTTGCTAGTGTTTTGCAAGAGAGTTTTCAGCCTCACTGCTTTCCTGGGCTCAGCAGGACTCAGGTTCTGTTCTAAGCAGTATCCACTCCACTGGGACGTGGGACGCGCTGACAACTTTCAGCTCTACCCTCCTCAAACTCAAGGCCCTGGAGTTGCCCCTCCTACTTACTGCCCTAAAAGGTATCGATTAGGAAAGTGCTGGGACTGGGGGAGGGTCTGTCCCGGGCTGGCAGCGCGAGGGCTCTGATGTGTGAGGGCCCCAGCCAGCTTACCCAGGACCTTGCCTCTGCAGGAGCCCCGAGGTCACAGCGTGCCCCGCGTGACGCTGTGCACATGGACTGTGGCTCTGCCCTGGCCTTGGGCTGAACCGAGGAGGACGGGCTCCCCCGCGCGGTCACTTTGGGAAGTGCTCCGCTCAGCTTCCCTTCTCACAAAGGTTCAGCGTGTGTGGAAACGGAGGTGACTGGATCCCACGCGTTAAATCTTACAAATAAATTTCTGTGGACGTTTGAATAACAGTGCACGAGTAACCACAGCTTTCAAGATCAGCGCGCTCCTGAAAGCTGGCAAACCTCGAGACCCGGACCCGTGCCACCTTCCCGGGCACGAATGCGCCCAGCGCTGTCACTGAGGAGTGGCGAGGGTCTCTGGGCCTCGGGTCCTGCGTATTCCGGAGGCCAAGATCCCGGTCTCTGCAGACCCTGCGTCTGGAGCGCAGCGTGGGTCCGCTTGTTCTGGCCAGCGGCTCCGTGCTGGCGCCCCGATGACCGCCACGCGTAGAGTCCTTCCTGCAAGGCTCCGTGACATGCGACAGCAGAGGTGCTGGTTCTGGGGCTGGATGTCGTCTCCGCGGAGAAGGCGTCCTGTCGGCTTGGCGCGGTGGAGCACAGGACTGAGGTCCCAGGGCTAGAGGAGCCCGCCTGGTCCCATGGATGACCCGGGGTGAGGACGGTCTCTCGACCTCACTGTCTCCGGCACCATGTCGGGCTTCTCTGCAGCCGGGTCTCTGTCACCAGGCCTGCGCTGTTGTACCTGCTGTCACACCTAGCCAGGACACTGCCTGGGGATGGCGCTCGGTTTCTTTGCTATTCAGTTACTCACCACAGAGTCACTTGTGCCCCGATGTCACTTGTGCGCCTCCCAAGCCAGCACCCGAGTCATGGATATGTCTCTATAAATTAGCACAGCTGCAAACGCAGGTGTGCACCTGTTCGCCTGTGCACCTGTGCGGTGAGAGGCGCTTGGGTGACCGGATGCAGATGTCTCTAACAGGACGGAAGCCAGGGATTGCTTGCAGTGGAACTGTTGTCTTCCTCCCACCTTTGTGTGACGAATTCCTCTTGTGCTATTTTTATTTAACTTTTTCCTCTGCAGTCTGAATTTGAACTCAATTTTGTATGGATCAAAGCATTCCAGTGGACCATTAAACTGATAATGATTGCCTTAGCTAATATTTGAATTCTCACAGCTTGTGTGTGTTGGGTCCCTGACTTCTTTTCTGTCCCTGTTACTCCTCCATCCCCTGTCTGGGCAGCATGTCCCCAGCCAGCAGTGTTTCTGTCCACCACAGCTCTGTCCTCCCTCCTGACCTGCAGTGGCCGTCTCTC
>PVJX010013604.1:0-25706 GCA_004027295.1 Dolichotis patagonum | reverse complement strand
CTTCTGTGGGCCCTTGCTGGGCCTACTCTGTCCTACCTCTGTCCCCACCCACTCTGCGGCCAGCCAGCCATCCGCAGTCTGAAAGCCGTGCTGGAGGCAAAATCCCGCCACATGTCACCATGACTCCATTTGGTGTTTAGCTGTGCAGAGCATATTGAGAGGTTGAGAGAGACATTACTATTTTGGTTATTTATCTGTTGTCGGATGTGCACGACAAGCTGGGGCTTCCCTTCCAGCGTCGTCCACAGCAGACAGGGTTCTACCGCGAGAGGGGTTTGAGGAGCAATTGCAGCCACTGATATACATTTTACATATTGTGAAATTTTATGTATTTGGATAATATTGGAAAAATATAATGGTGATTTAGACCGGGAACCGTGAGGAGACAGCTAAGGGGAAAGAGGAGGTAGGAAAGGAGAACGGAATTAAAATATGAAATGAATTCCAGATGTGCAGCTCCGGGCTCGGGGCGCAGAGCTGAGGGGGCGCAGCGCCAGCGGGGCGCAGGGAGCGGGCAGAGGCCCAGGCCAGGGCGCTGGGCACCAAGGGTGGAAGGGGAGCGGGCCTGGAAGCCGAGCCCGTGGGACGCCGCAGCAGAATCCATCCAGGTGTCCGGGCCCTGGTCACCACGGCCCCCAGCACACTAGCTGCCACCGCCGACCCTGCGGGAAGTCCCGCAAGACCGCGCGGCCTCGGACCTGGGTCTGCAGCAGGCGGGCGCATGGAGCGCTCGCGGGCGCCGCTTCGCCCGACGCCGGCAGTTGGCGCTGTTGCCGGCATCTCCCTCGAGCCCTGCAGAGCTCGCGGTGCCCCGTGGCGACCAGAGCAGCAGCGCGGTGCAAGCCTGTGCCAGGGCGTGCGAGTCGGCAAAGACCGGACTCGGCCCTCGGAAGTCGGCCTGCGCTTGCGTGGCCGGCGGGGTCTCGCGGGGCTCGGTTTGGGCTGGGTTTGCTGTATGCTTGAGGAAAAGCATAGAATAATTTCATCACGCTGTCACGCCAGTATCATTGGAAAGGCGTGGAAATAGCTGCGTTGCTCTCCTTTCTGCATGTGAAAAGCCGCTCACTGGTTAGGCAGCCTGTTTCCCAGCTGTGGCTCTGACCTCATGGCTGGGTGAACTAATCCACATCATCTTCAGACCAGGAACGGAAGCAGAGAAACATTCTGGTCCTACTCAGAGTAAATCTGAAACAAAGCCTGTCTCACACTTAAAATGCCTGGGCAAGAACACATTTCTTGGTTGGTTCTTTCCAAAAATTTAAAAAATTAGATGATTATCTAGCAAGTTCAGCTGGAGGAATAATTCCTAGGCCCGGAAGGGAAACAGCTGTATGTGCAAGTGTGTTCCTTAGGGGCGGCCGGGGTGAGGCCACGGTCCGGGGAGGGAGGAAGGCACTGTAGTTATTTTTGGTTATTTTAATTCCATATTGAATACTGAACTCAGTCACATGCTTTGATTAAGTAAGATTCTAAAGGCGATTTTCCTAAAAATTGAGAACGCGTTGGAATATAGCTTTGTAAAATTAACCAGTAGTTACAGACTAAAGATACCTTCTGCCTTGCTGTTTAAAAACCTGCACTTGGTATCCTTTAAATTCTTAATTCCCTGCATTTATCCACACAGGTGAGTGCATTTCATACCAACCACATATGACTGAGACTCCTAAAAAGTGGAAACATGACATTTTTGGTTAATAATTATTTCAAGAACATCTCCTGAGCATCTTTTTTATCCTAAACAACGTGGATTCTGATTCAGCTCTTCTGGGTTCCGTAATAACAGATGGATGGCGAGATTGTTTACTGCTTGTCCCACAACTTCCCCTTTGTAAATACTATGTTATTTATGAATCAGAAAAGTTTCAGGGAAGCCTCCTAACTGATTACTGCTCCTGATGAATGTGCATCAGAGGAACTTTTGGCCTCAGCCTACCAGTTTTCTTTTTTATCTATAAATAACTGTTGTCATTTCCAAGCCTGAATTTGTCAAGTGGCTGCACCTCTTGTGCGCAGAGACCTTGACAGGCAGGTGGCAATGACTCTGTCCCAGGAAGCAGGTGGCAGGGACTCGACTGCACTGGAAAAGTAAGGTAGCCTGAGAATCAGAAGCATTTTACTGTCTGTATTGGTATCCCAGATACTTTCGGGTATGTTTAAAATGTGCCTTAGAAAATACTGGTTTTGAGCTGGTTTATATTCATCTTCGTGGAAGCCTAATATCTACTTTTCTGCAGTAACCTAGTAAATGGACCTTATAGACATTTTTGGTCACCAAACGTGACATTTATATTTGTTGATTTGAGTGTCTTATAGGAATAAATGCGGAAAAGAATGACACTAAAACGTACCTCTTCAAGGTTTATTTGATCCGGCCTGATTTTACAATTTACTTTAGCAATACAAGCAACTTTCCTCTCTCTCTCTCTTTCTCTCGTAGGCACAAAGATAGCCATGCAGACAGGCTTTTAATTAGGCACAAGAAAAGACAAGACAAAACCAAAGCAAACAAAACAGAAGTCCCCACTAAAATCAGCCCTGTGCAGGACGCTGGGCCTGGTTCCCACCCTCTGCGCTAGGGACTGACGGGCATGCCATCGTGATTCCTTCGCCCTCGCCACAGTCCTTACATGTTTACAAAGACATGTCGTCAGGTGCAATTGCTTTGGGGCTGAATGAGCTAGTCATGTCTGTGTGTGCATGAGACAGGGCTGGTTATGCCATCAAAGCTGCAATGGTCGGTGTGCTGTGAGCAGGCCTGTCCTCTCCCTGCCCCTAGATACTGTTCCCCCAGTGTGGACCCTTGCTGCAGGGACCCTGGGTACCCAGCCTAGCCAGGGTGGCATGTGTGAGAGATGCTGCCACAGCTTCCTTTGTGGAATACTGAATTCCAACAGCCTTAGCCCATCAGCAAGTGACTGAAAGTGGCCCATGAGTGCAGGTAGCAGCAGGACTGGGAGGCAAAGGAGATCTCCACCCAAACTCTGGCTCTGTTGTAGTTTTCCCCACTCAAAGCGTGTGCTTTTATCACTTGTGAGTGAGTCTCTTCCCGGGATGTGTAGTAACTGGAAAGAATGCTGACTGTATATATCCCTTCCCTTCCCAGCCACCGTACCACGGCTCCAGAGAAACTGGGTTTGCTTCAGAATAAAGAAATCAACACTTGGGATGGAAATGTGTTTAAAACAATTCTAAACAAAAACGAAAACAAAACCAGGACACTGTTTTTCAGAGAAACATTTTTTTTTTAACTCTCAAAGTAGAACAAAGTTTCAAAGCTTAAGCTTTTAGGTATTTTTACAGTTAAATTATTACTTTTTAAAAAAACATAACCTTGCTACCTAAAATGTATTTATGAAAGATAATAAACTTTAGCTTAAAATCTAGCAGACGCCTATCTATATTCTGATGTACAGCACCAGCTTCTAAATGGAAATTACTATCTCCAAACATAAATAATTTTATAGTATTCATACATTTGCTTTAATAAGGCTTTTACAACATACCTAATTTTATGTAAATATTATTCACATTTCCATCCAAGAGTTTTGTAGGGGAGGTTAAAGGGTGTTTATCTTGATTCGTTAAAATGTACCATTAAAATTAAGCAGTGACAAATATTATGACTTTTTAAATTGTTTTAAATGGCTGTATTTGTTTATAAGATTTGTGTCGATGTGCAATATTTTAACTCTTTAAATGTAACCTAATTTGATGAATTGTTCATACAGGAGCTGTGATCAGAAAACAGATCTAGTAATTTCACGAATTCAACAATTAGCTTGTATTCTTAGTAATCCCCTCTTTATAAGTACTCAGTGAAATCAAATGCTGTAAGCCATGCTTAAAAATCAATGAGAGAAAACATGCAAAAAGGAAGTTAGATATTTTATTTTCTAAAATACTACTCTGCATGTAACTATCATGATGCTTTGTTTTTTGTGCACAAAATTTTAATGTTTAAGGAGGCCATAAATTTATTTAGAATAATCATAGTAGGAATAAATGTTTATTTAGAATAATTACAATAAGAATAAATGCAAATTGACAAAGAATATTTCATCAGTTTGTTTAAAAATACTTCTGAAAATGATATTTTGAGGCAGCAAAGAGCTCAGAAATGTCTCTCCATCAGCATGGAACTATTATATTCTTACATGTTACTTATTAAAAGAAATCAGAAAGGCTACAGTGTAGATAAGGCAGAGCTCTAAATGAAACCTTAACCGAAAATTCGAAAGTGCATTTGAGAATCAAGTATTAATAGAATAAACTTAATTTTAGTTTCTCATAAGTGCAGCTGCATTTTCTATTTAATTATGGGTTTTCAACAGTAGTAATTTTTCCTTGACCTACTCAATCTCAAAAGTCAGAAAATTGCTTCTTTTTAAAAACTAACAATGGCACGGTATGTTTCCAAAGGGAAAAAAAAGACAAATTACAGAAAACCATTAGTTTAAGCATATTTAAATAGCCAGGAAAAAGTTCTAACAAAAAACTTAGTGAAATAGGAGTAAAAGTTATGAGTTGTTTTATTTCATGGTGTTAAGATATTATATTATTATTTTCTTTTTTTACCTTGAAAGTAAAATGTGCTGAATAATTATAAAAAGCCCAGTGCATTACAGTGCATTGTTTCTTACTCACTGGTAAAAGTGTTTAATTTTATAGTTGTAAATTTTACAGATCTCATCTGCAGCTTGCTTAGTAAGTGAATAGAAAACAATGTTTTAAGAGTGAAAAATTTAGCTTTGAAGAACTGAGAAATAAAATAGATAAGGGAAGAACAGAGGACTGGCCTTTGAAAACATAGTGAGATCAAAGTCAGAATTTCCAGACAAATGCAGAGAAAAAATATTTTGTCTTAAAAATTGTTAAATGATAGTGAAGTGTAAACAGGTTTCTCAGAATGCAAAGCAAAATAATCTTCCTGATTTAACAAGGTGGGCTTCTTGGCCACAGAGGAGAAGGGATAGGTTTTTTTGTTTATCTGATAAAGATTTTATAGAATATGCTTTTATCGAAATGGTAGCTGGCCTCCCTGTGTCTGTGAATAATTTGTGGGTTAGGCTTCTGATCACTGACTGATTACAGGAAGAAAAATTTAATCACCAGTGGATAATTATTCACTGTTCGATTTTCTTTTATCATGTTCAGAAACTTTTGTGTATGTGTGTGTGTTGCAGTTTCTCCCGATTCTTAGAGGGATTTAAGAGCAGTTTGCACAGAAGTGAGTTAAACCTGGCAGAAGAATATTCTTCCTAAATCTTAGGTATTAATAATTTCCTTTTCATCTTTTGTGGGCCCAGTACAAATGATGTCTCCACCACTGGAGCGTGTTTCAGTGCTCAGGTTAATCAAAACAGCCAGGTGACGGATTCTGAGCTGCCGAACCGCCCTGCTCTCTTGGGAATGGTCCACCCAGCCAGGAAGTCCAGGGAAGGTTTTAATAGAAATCAGGGCTGCCAAGACTTTGAGCGCTTTGATCTCTGCTAATTTTGATAAAGTTGATATCAATCGAATGACCCAGAACCTCTTTCCAAGTGCAAAAACCCGGGTTGCCTGGAACGGGGAGCTCGGGTTACTGTAAACTCTACACGGATCCCGCTGACGCCAAGCTGCGCCCCCAGTCCCAGAGGGGCGTTCTATTTGTAATTTACTCAGCGAAGCATCTCTCTTACAATCGGCTGCTGCTGGTGCCCGCGGCTGGGGCACGAGGCCCCGGGAAGGTGGCAGTCGGGTCCTGACAGCTCCTTCAGAGGCTCTGAATTAAAACAACCCTCCTGGGGCGAAGGAAGAGGCTCGCAGGCTGAGGGGGAGGCGGGCTTCGGTCCGAGGCCGGCGGTGGGTGAGGCTGTGAAAGGCAGTTGCGGCCTCATTCCTGGGATAACAGCTCACATAAAAAGGGCTCTTTGGAGTAAAAGAGACTGTGAAAATCTAAGTGAAAAATAAATACACATTTACACCCAAATTCTTGTAAATTATCAACCTGTAAGAGGCCGACCCGACATGTCACCACATGGGGACCACAAACGTTGGTCCCAGGTTGGTCTCAGCGGATGACAATGTGCCGCATTGTTCTCCTGGGCAGTGGAGCCATAAAAGGGACGCACGGTGATTTCGGGGGCTCTTTTTATGGTGTCAGGAATGGCATCCGGGAAGTCCTCCCAAAGCCAAGCAACCCCAGCTCTAATGCGGTGATGTTTACCTCTTCATGTGTCCGGCTCCAATGAAGTTACAGGTAAAAAGAAGCCGTCTGTCTACCGGAGGGGGACGGGCACACAGGTTAGAGTTTGGAGCAGGAGCTGTGGGTTTGCCCGAGCTCTGTGTGGCTCAGTGTGGCTCCTGGGGCAGACGTGACCTCTGGGCCCAGGGGTGCTCCGGAGCCCTGTGTCTCCGGAGTGCGGCGAAAACGCCCTACGACTTTGCTCTTTGTCGAGGAAGCCTCTCCCAGCTCCCAGGGAACCGGTGCTTTGTTCCCAATCGGCAGCGTGTGCTCGACTTGGGAGATGCCGCGGATGCGAGCTCAGGAGGCACCAGGGAGTCAGCGAAAGGCCACCCGGAAAAGGAGCAGCGGCGTGGCTCCGATGGAGCCTGAGGTGTCCCCAGGAGGACAGGGAGAAGCCACCAGGCACCGCACTGCTCCCTGCTCCGCCCCTGTGGAAACAGGCGAGGAGAAGAGGAGGAGAAAGGAACAGAGGCAGGGAGGGGGTCTGCGTGGTGGGGGCGCTGCTGGGGTCCCCTGTGAGCAAGGGCTTCTCCATCTGCTGTGCCCTATGATTTACAGCCAGTAAAATGGCATCAGCACCCTCTTAACACCGAGGCGGCGAGGTCAGCGTGTGAGGTCGAGGCGCCAGGCAGTGCTGCTCAGTGGGTAGGTGAGGGCCGGTTCCGCCAGCCCAAGCCGAGAGCAAGGCAGGAGGTACAGAGGAAGTGGGACACAGTGGAGCAGGGCCTGGCCCACCGGGGGACGGCAGGGAGATCACAGGTCCTCCCTGCCTAGTAGAGACCTCCACTGCTGCACCCCGTTCCCTTTGCAGTGAATGAAGTCCCCCGTGGCCAGGAAACTCTTCCCGGGCCCACAGCCTCAGTCCTGCCGTGGCCTCTGTGTGCCCACCTGACCTCTGATACCTGAGGCTCCTGCATGACCCCGGAGCCCAGGGCAGCCAGGCTGAGTAGACCCAGGCCTGGGCAGCCCGCTTCCCTGCCTCCCGTCCCGGGAGCACGGCTGTTGCGGGCACGCTGGCTGGTCAGGTGGCCAAGGACAGCTCAGCGGGCGGCCCAGGCCCTGCACCACGGGTCACCAGTGTGTGCTTCCCAACTGGGCCAGAGGCAGAGAACCTCAGTCAGCAGCAGGGCCTTGGCCCTCCGGGGTGGTGGCTGCCAGCGGGTCCGGGCTTGCTCTGGACTGTGGCCTGGCATGGGGAGGATGGGTCAGCAGCCAGGGCCAGGCTCTGTTCCTGAAGGGCGCAATCGCAAAGGTGACAGACACGCGCGCCCTCAGAGCCCGTGGCCTTTAGGCACAGCCACTGCTACAGTCCTTGCTGGTATTAGGTTAGCGTCTCTCTTGATGTAATTGGGTCAGAGCTGCTGCTTACAGAAAAAGATCGGGGTTTGGGGTGAATCTCTGAGTCACGAGGAATATTTCCATTTTGAATTCTTATGTATTTTGTTTAAACTCCACCCTGCTTTGAAAACCCAGGAGCAGATGCCACTCCGTCCCGCTCCTCTTCTCCAGCCCTGTCCCTGTCCGCTCCGAAGTCCCTGTCCGGCCGTGGCTGTGGGCGAGGCTTTCCTGCTGGCTGCGGTATCTGGGGGTGACAGCGGTCGCTCCCTCGCCCCAGGTCCTCTCTTTGGTTCCTCTTCATCAGCGGGAGTTCAGAACGTATTTTATTGTAGCGTGTCTCTTAGGCACTGGGTTCACTTTCTGGGGGGGAAGAAGAGATATTACATGTTGGACGTCAGATGTTTGTCAATTAGGTCTTGCCTTCCTGTTCGAAGTATAATTGTAAAAAACTCTTTAGATTAATTTCGAGTGTTTTCTTTCAGAGTAAAAAAATCCCTGAATGCTGAGCTTTTCCGCTCTTCTCTCAAACCCATCGTCCTGAGCCTGGATTGCTGATGGACAAACTACGTCACCAGGGACCCCTGAAGAAGGCAGCTGTCACCTGGGAGCCAAGCTGTTTGGTTCTCGTCATGTGAAATTTTACAATGTGTGACACCTTATTATCAGAGATAGTGGCTTTATTGCATTTTCACACTTTTATATATTAGTTTAATTTTTTATTAAAAGCATGAGGCAAAGGACAATTTTATTTTTTTATATTACCCAAATATTTGTAGAGTAATCAGGATGTAAAAAGAATAATTTTTTTAAAACTCAATGAGTCATAGTGTGTTCATGAACTAACCTATCTCATATGTCACACTGACCCCGGAAATGGGGTTTTGGGGGCTGTCCACAATGAATCCTTCCCAAATAGTAAAATAGTCATTAGAAAAATAATAAAATGCTTTTAGCAGCATGAGCCATTTCTGGTTTTCTTCACTTGGCAAAGCTTCTGCTGCAGGGCCCAAGCTGCTTTGTTTACACTGAGATCATCTTTAACGTTCCTGAGATGAACTTTTAACAAATCTATAAAAGCTTGCTAAAAATAGCCATAAATATTTCTTTGAAATTTAGTGAACTTCCTGTGGAATTTGTATCCATGTCAAGTTTTGGTAAGTGTAGAAGCAAGACATAAGCAGTATTTCTGGACTTCATTCCTGGTTTGCAGGTTAGCTTCCTTCTGTGCACAGAGAGAGCGTTGGCAGACTGGAGTGGGGATTCGGGAAGGAGGCCTGCAGTGTGCAGAACCAGGGCCTTGGGTGTGGGGTGACCTTAGCATTGCTGCTCTCGTTTTAGTGATGGACTTAACCTCTTGCGAAATTTGATATGCCCCTTTGTCTTCTATGGCATTAGACACAGGAGAGAAGGAGAAAATGGTCCTACAAATAAACTTCGAAGCTCGGCTCCCTCTCTCTCAGTGAGAAAGCGACTCTCGGGAGCGAGAGAAGTGGTCCAGAGACCTCTCGCTGTGAAGCTTCTCAACATATTGCTGCCTGTTATATTGTACCGAACACATGCACTTCTGTTTAGTAATATTTTGGGGAGCTGAGATTTAGGGAAGAAAAGACTGCAGCGTTTTTTTTCAAGGAATTCTAAAGTTTCAAGGGGTTATTTATTTATTGATACTGTGATGAACATGCATCATTTGTAATAACATTTTCAGTTTAGCATTTCTTTTTTATTTAACTGATTTTTAGACCTTCGGGTTTTTCTTTGCTTTAGCTTGGGAAAACCAAATAAGTGCAAGTTTCCTCCAAGACACCTCATGAAAACATTTTTTTAAATAAAATCAAGAGTGAAATGAGTCTATATTTATTTGGAAGATCATCTGACTACTGCTAAATGGAGTATCTCAATCTGAAAGTGAAATCTGTTTCACTGCTAAAAATTGCCAAGAGTTTTTTAACTGAGATTTGGGAATCTGCAGAAAATGTAAAAGTTTTTTTTTTTCTACAATAATCTGTTCAGTGAACAAGCTGTGAAAAATAGTTCTGGATTTTGTGCATGTGACGCAGCAGACGGTAAATTTCCATTTTAAAGAACGATATGAGTAGCTTCTGGCACCCGTCTCTGCTGCCTTACTCGAATCTACTTACACTGAGTTACAACAATGCTCTTTATTATTTCTCCAGAGCAAAAAATACCAAGTAGCTGTGTCCCTCGATCTGGGGTTAGTAATGCGAGGGTACTTTGAAGCCTCATCAAACGTGGCTTAAAACACCACAATTATATTAAGGAGATACTATTCCCCTGCCTTTAATGCTTTGCATTTGGAGAGCTTTAGAAATAATTTACAATTTCTTTGTGAGCATATTATTTGGAGGTAGGTGGTCCCCTAGTGAACAGTTACTATAAATGGTTAAAGGATAATTTTTTAGGACGCTATAATTATGATTCTCATACGAACATAAAACGAATGTGTTAAAGATTTTATTTAATTCATTAATTAATGAGGGAAACAGTAATATGTTACAGCCTGCTCAAAGGAGAATTCAGATTCACGCTCACGCACACATTGGCAGATAAAGAGTCTACAGAAATCACTTTTACAAAGAGACCCTGAGCTGCTCAGAATCTCTGAGCAGGAACTGACTGTCTTCGATGGGCCATGTCTTTTTGTTTTTCTATGGACCAGAATAATCTCCACATTGTTAACTTTCTGTGGTGTACAGAGATGTGCAATAATACAAGATGTGAAAGGCCCCGGGTGGCCTGGGAGGCTGTGCTAGACAAGGCCAGTGAATGACCTTCTGGTTTCTTTCAAAGACTTTCAAAACTTATAAGCAAAAGATCCAATAAAAAGTGATTTGTGCATTTCCTCCTCAGAGCAATCAGGGTTGCTTCCTAGGGCCCGTGACAGGTCTGGACACGGTAGGGAGTCCACAGCACCCCTGACTGTTTCCGTGTATCCCGAGGAGCACTTCCCAAGGGGCCCAGCAGAGTGCACGCGTGGTCTTTTATCCTAAGTCTCAAGGAAGTCAGAGAGATCCTGCAAGAAGCTTGGGTTGGCCTTCAAGGCCTTGCCACAAACCTTTCTCCGGCCTTTGGTCTTTTTACAACCAGGGATGTATCCGAGAAAGCACGAGATGAACAAGACACCAGGAGTCAAATGTTCACCGTGTTTCTGGTTCCCCGTGACGGGTGCAGGAACCCCTGGGGACGAAGTCAGCATCACCTTGTCCGTGGAGTGTGTGGCCTCAAAGGGCAGAAGATTCTCCCATCCTGAGGACCCTCGTGTACCAGGCTGGCTTCTGATCAGCCCAGGTCCTGCGCTGGTCACCCTTTGGGTTTTGACAGTGTTAGATTGTCCTGGGATTTATTTTTATTAGCCTTAACTTATTCATGGGGGTGAGCTGGGATGCGGAGCAGGCTCCCGAGGGGCCCCGCGGCCCCAGCCAGCTTCTCTTCTCCTGGCCTGACGCCGGAAGTCCTTGCTCCTTCCCGCCTTGGACTCGCCAGTTGAAGTGGTCTCTGCCACACTGACACCTTCTCTGGGGAGCGGCAGTGTCTCCTGTTGTTCTCAGAGTTCCACTTGTGTTTGGGAAGGAAAATTAAAGGCCAAGGTTTTCACTTGGAAGCGGTGGTGTCGGACGACGGGTTGCTCAGCGCAAGGCAAAGTCAGGGAGGAGAGGACAGTGTGAGGTGCAGGTCAGCTTCTTGCCCAGACCCTGGGGACCGGCCCCCTCCTTGCTGATGTCTCCAATAGCCTGTCACACTTTACAAGGCATTTTTCTGTATGCTGTCTCAATCTTTTTTTTTCAATAACCCATGAGTTCCTAGCTGTGCAAGGTGAATTTTGACTGCAAAAGTGATTTTTCCTACTCAAGGCAGCTTTTCTGTGCGAAGGAAACGAGGGCAGCGTAATCGGTCCCCGCCAGCTCTCTGGGAGTTGGATGCCGCCCCCCACATTATCTGTGTCATGGTAGCCACGGCCGCAGGAGAGCAGTAAGTGAAGGGGCTCCAGACCCACAGCTGACTCATCTGCTGTTTATAGGTGTGGTTTGGAATTTCCTTCCTCCCTGGTTTTGCCATTACCACTGTGAAAATTAGTTCTATAAACATGGAAAGTCCACTAACTGTCACTTTGTACTTTGTCATCCAGTATTTTCAGATACAATAAAACTGAACGAGGAAATCTTGGGACCTAAGTTCCCCATTGTTTTCCTCTCTGACTCTCTGTCAGTGGAGTAGGAGCTTTGGAAGGAGAGCGGGACTTCACAAAAATAGTACAAGGCTGACTGATGAGCATCAGTGATCTTCTGATAGTTCCCACTGTCAGGAGCTAAAGTGTCCCAGACAAGTCACTTAATATTCTGAAGAAAAAAGAATAATATTTCAGTTTAGGGTTAGTGGAATTGTGAAGTTTGGGAATGGTGAAGTGTTCTTAGTTAAAAGGTGTTATTTAAATTTAAATGTGAAGCATTATTACTATGAAAAGTAATTAAGGATATGAATTATGTTATGATTAAATTTGCTTTTAAAATCTTAAACATGGAAGGCCAAAGAAGTCTGTACTTACAGGTCCTTTTGTGTGCATATATATCATTTTGCTGTCTATGCCAAAAGTAATTTTGCATGGATTTTTATTAAATGAGCGGATTAATAAATTTCATTCCGAAACTGAGCTGGCTTTATTCTTTATAGATCAGCAGACAGTTTGGGTGACTTTGGGTGGCTCTGGCTATGGGGAGAAATACTTCCTTAAATGGAAACGAATTTAAATTCTTATGTAGTGACTGATCTTCTAGTTTAAAAATCTTTACCTTCATGTATTTTAAAGCACTTCCCCTCCTCTCTTATTCTTCCTGACATTTTTATTTTAGAGTTTGTTTTACAGTGAGTTGAACATTTGTCAATTTTTGACTGTCCAGAGCCACTGCCATGTCTTCTTTCCTGTCCTCTCAGGAAATGGCATCTCAGCAGTGCCGTTCCCTCGTACTCTCCTTTGGGGGGTTGTCAATAGGGACCCAGTAGGCCATCTCTTGGGTCTGTTCAGTCCTGAGGAGCTAACATGGCGGACGTGGTGGTTGTTGTGGTGGTGGATTCCCGGCCACAGTTCCAACTAAGCTGAGCATAATGCTTTCGACTTCCTCTTTCTTGCCTTTGGTGTACGTTTGGGTCCTCTCTACCCCTATGCCTAATCTTCCAGCTTTGTTTACTTTGCGAGTTCCATGGAAGTCCTCTTAAAGTAGTTGAGTTGGTTGCTTGCACCCAAGAATCCAGACCAAATCTGTGAATTTTGAGGGCAGGAACAACAAGTTAACAAAAGAAGGGAGCCAGGGTGACTGCTAAGGTATTGGCCGCTACTGTTATCACACTTTTCTTAGCACTATTGTATGGAACTGTGATTGTTTGATTTGTTTGAGTTGCTGGGCTCACAGACAAGACTGCATGAATATGATCGATTTACACGATATACTTGAACCCAGCCAAAGACATGAAACCAAGGGAGAAGAGCAGGATAAAGAAGGTGCTGGGGAGAAATAGCTGAAGTATGTTATGTGCATGTCCAAAGGTGGCAAAATGAAGCCTACTCATCCGTACAGCCATTATGACAAAGAAAAATGTGGGAGAAAAGAAAGAACTGGTGAAAGTTGAAAGTTATGACTAAAGAAAAAAGGGAATTTGTGTTAGCCATTTTTACATCTAGCTTAGTCCTTGGAATATAGTCAGTATTCAAGAAATATTTACTAGTTAGAGAAAAAGAGGTTAATGTTGACAGTATCAAGCATATATTACAACAAATTGTATTATTTGATTCATTGTGTTTTAATATGTCCAAGTTGCTACGAGAAATAGAAAAATATACATATTGTGCTTTTTGCCCTTCTACTTTTAATAAATTTATAATTTTATAATGAAGCAAGGATGAAATAAGAAACTCATGTTTATCTCATTCCTCCACATGAATATTTTTATGGTGTTTATATATAATATTGTAGAATAAATTTATCTCTGCTCTTATGACTAGTTCCTCTCAACCATAGGTATGACTTAATGTCAGATGTTAAAATTGATCACAAAACCCAAATGTGCATAATTTATGACGTTATCTGGTGGTTTGGTTAAGAATTACCATTCCCTCCATGATCAGAGGTAATCGAGGTTTATTGGATCTAATTGATACTCTGATCTCAATTGATTTCATTGAAAGCCATGTTCTACATTTTGTGTTCTGTACTGGAAACTTATTTTATCCAGTCAATGATCATGCACTGTGCAGCCATCTATCAAGTACTTGTCAAATCTAATGGGATGGAAGTCGAGCTGAGTATCAGGCATGGAAGCTCCATGCACGTGACTCTTATCAGGCAGAACCGTGGTGTACTCTGCACCGTAATGTACGGCAGGCAGAGGAAAGCAGGCCGGGCATGGGTCCCGTCTCCTGCCTCCCTGCTGCCCAGTCTGACTCCACAGTGTCTCCCAGGAGAAAAGTCTGCCAGGCCCTGGCGACACCCCAGCTCAGGATTCACGGGTACGGTGTACCTCCACGGGTGGATCTTCCAAGGGTGGAACTGCCCACATGCTATCTACCAATTGTTTTTTGTCTGCCCAAGACAAGAAACTAGCTTCAAAATGTAAATCATCTTTATGACCAAACATACTGTTAGGTTCAGCGGACTTTTGTTCATTTTGTAGCAAGACTTTATTGTTGAGGAAGCTGCGCCGTGATTTATGGTCTGACACGGGCTCCATCTCGGTGCAGACAGCAAACAAACCCTCACCTCGTAGGCACTGCAGGTGGCACTGGCTGCCCCAGCAGCCCCCAGAAAGCCCGTGGGAATGCAGTTTGTAGGGCCAAAGGAAATACCTACTGGGTAAGGTATTTGGGGAGAGGAGTCGCTAGAAATCTCCTTCTATGCGTTTAAAAATTTGAGTACAATTATTGCAAAGTGTTTTCAGAGTAATCAAAAGACGAGGGACAAAAGCTATTTCTTAATTTCTAAAAAGTGTGAAATGATGCTTTTTTGCAGATTTCCATTGAAATGGGAGATCTCATTGATCTCTGTGAAGTGAACACCAATGCCTTATCATTTGAGTTGCATTTTCTAGGTTTGTGTTATACATATTGGATTCGAATAGCAAAACTATGTAGATAATGCATTAATTTAGCTTTTCTAAATTTTAGGGGAACTCCTGCATGCTCTCTTGCCTTACGTTAATTCAAAATAAGACCTCTACTCACTAAACTAGGGGCAAAGTATGAGTCTAAATGTGATTTGTATAAAAGCTGTGTTTGAGCAAGATAAGGGATTTTCTCCAACTTTGAGACTATACTGAAGGGCTATACTGATTTTATTACCAAAACAAAGTAAAGCATCAAAACAAATCTCAGTTTGTCTTTTCTGAGAGTTGACCTGTCTTGGCTCTGGGGGATGGATGAATCCTTGACCTGTGTCAGCTGGCATGAATTGGGAAGGTCCTTCCATTTGGGGACATTGTGAAGACAGCTGGAGGTCGGAGAGTTCCCAGGAGAGCTCTTCAGGGCTTTGGAAGGCAGATGAGGGTGGAAATTGCATTCCCTGTTGGCCAGGTGGAGACTAGAGAAGCAGGAAGCAGGTAACAGTTTTTCCACGAAACTGGGTGACTTCTTCCTTGTCCTGAAGACTGGAGGTGTAGGTGGAAGGCAGGTGTTGATGGCTAGACTGACATGGGCCCTCAAGATGTTATAAAACACTGTTATTTTTAATAGCAAACTATTTCTTCTATAGAGTATGGGCTTTGATGATTTTGGTTTCTATGAGGTGTGTGCAATGGTCTCTGGTTCTTCTCTCCTCCTGGGAATAAGGAAGGCGACCTGTGTTGGAGCCTTGTGACTAAGAGTGACATGTGACTTGTGGTAGGTCTAGTCTGTCAGTGAAGGAATGTCACCAGCAGCAGGAGTGTGGAAGGTTAGGTGTGACATCTCCCTGTGCTCTTTCTCCTGCATCAGAAAGAACCTCCTCTTAGGAAGGCAGTGCTGTAAGCCAAAGAGAGTTTAGATTCCTCAGGTGACGGAAGAGAATGTGGTTCCTCTAGGTGTGGTCTGAGGCAGGACAGACGTTTTCACGAAGGAGAAATAAAGCTTGGTGTCTGAGGCACTGAGCTTGTGGGACTATTTGTTACCACTGCACAGCCTGGTTTAACTCACAAGTGAAATAACTCAGTAATACAGCCTAAGCTAGCATGGTTCTTAGGTACTTGAAGTAATTATGATCACGAAAAGTTTGGGTAAGTCATTGGAGACAAACTTTTCTTGCATCCATTCATGCATTTGTTCAGTCACCCAGCAAAAAAGAGAGCTTGGGCTGTGTACCTACCCTGTGCGGGTCAAAGGGGTTTGACGTTGTGGGCAGCTGTCCCGTGCTCTGAAATCGTGAGTCGGAGTCCCGGCACCGTCGCACGTGAGCTGTGTGATTATTGTCATGTTCATGACCTCCCTGTGTGCTAGCTTCTTTACTCTCCACTCGCGAATCAGCACCTACAAAAGGGCCCGGCTCTCAGAGTTCTGTGAAGACAAAAGGAGCTAATACAGGTAGAGCATTTGACATTGTGACCCATGAAGTAAAGGCTCAGCACACACTACATACTGTTTACCTGATGGCTCCTTGTAATTGCACCAGCTCCTCCTGCGGCTGTGGGAATCACAATGCAGGAGTGAAACCCATTTCCATTAGCAATTCCAGCACTGGTTTTTTATGACTGTCCCAACAAATTACCATACACTTCGTACGCAAGGCCAAGCAAATGTCTCGGTTCACAGCTATGGAGTCAGGAGTCGGGGCGGCACGCTGGCTGCTCTGTCCCGTTCCACAGGCTGAAGCCACACTTGCTGGGGGAGCTCATGGAGCCCCTTAGAGGACCCCGCTCTGGCTTATTCAGCTTGCTGGTCCCTTGCAGCTGGTAAAAATGGACATTGCTGTGTTCTTGTTGGCTGTCTGCTGGGGGACATCTTCCACCCCCAGAGTGCTGGCACTGTCATTCCAGACCTGGGAACAGGGTTTAAGCCTCCCTCATCCTCGGTTTCCTCTGACTCCTCTTCTCCCTCCAGCTGGAGAAAGTTCTCTGACTCGCAGGGATCATGCAATTAGGCTGGGCTCACCAAGTAAGCCGGGATCATTTCCTTGTTTTAAGGTTGTTAACCCTATATCCGCAAAAATCCCTTTGGCTCTGTAATACAGCAATTCCACAGGCTCCGGGCCCTGGGGCAAAGGTGTCTTCCAGGGTTCCTAATTTGGCCACAGTTCTCCTGGTCCATGACCTCCCTTTCCTGTTCTTAATAACCGGGATCACAGAGTGCCTTCATGTGGCAGGTATTCTACCACATACCTCTGTCTCTAACTTCCTAATTTCCCGTGTGGCACCACAAGCAAGTTATTGCTATTTTTTCATTGTAAAGATAGGGAACTGATGACAAGAAGGGTTCTTGAATGTAACCTAACTCCAGATCCAGGTGAATTGCAAACAGAAGGGGAGGGTACCAAGCCAGGTCCAGCTAACTGGCCTTACTGGCCTTACCGGCTGGGACTTCCACTGTACCAACACCCGCGATGGTGCTGGGGCCTCTCCCAACATCTCTGCTTAATTAACCGCACAAAACCGGGGGTCCCATGTCAGCAGTGATTTGTAAATAAAGTTGTTCTCATTAACTTTATGCCAGGCCCTTTTGTAGGTGCTGGTTCGAAAGTGGAGAGTAAAGAAGCTAGCACACAGGGAGGTCATGAACATGACAATAATCACACAGCTCACACGTGACGGTGCCGGGACTCCGATTCATGACTTCAGAGCACGGGGCGGCTGCCCACGACGTCAAACCCCTTTGTTGTTCTTATTAACTTTATTTTCATCGTCTTGCTTTTTTCTTTAAAAGCTAAACATAGCTTACAAAATATATTGTGTAAGGCTGCTTTTTACTGCCTTTCCTCTGAACTGCAGAACCGTTACTCTGAGAGTTTCTCCTAGCTGAAGCTGATATTCTTTAACGTCTTACAGAGGGGCATCTGAGTGCTCGTATGTGTCACAGATTTTTTTGAGGTGGCTCTGATGAAGAGGAGGGGAGGTGGAACATGCCAGAGGTCCGGAAGAGACAGTGTCCGCCTCACACAATGGTAATAACAGGTGGTTATTCCTAGGAAACTGACTATGTGCTGGGCACCGTGCTAAGCACGCTCAAAGAGCCTTGGGACTCATCTCATTCCCAAGGTCCCAGGACGTGTAGCCTCACTTCCACATTAATGGGCTTAAAACGGAAGCAGAGAGAGCTTCTGCAATTGAAGGTCCTGCATCTACAAACTGGTAACCTTGGGATTTGAACTCAAGCCTTAGTGCTCCCTTGTATTTCAAAGATTACTGAGAAATCATCATGCCGAGATTCTAGCGGTTATGCTCGGGCTGTTTGCCGCTCCTTCTGTGCTCTGTCCTCTAGCTAAACCGGTATCCAGTGTCTACGGCCAGGACTGGGGCTGGTGCTTTCGACTGCAGATGGTGAGGTGGTAACCCTGACATGGGGCCTTCTCTCCACTCTAGCAGGAGGCTTTGGCTTCCCAGTTCCTCTCCTCAGGGTGGGAGAAAAGGAGCCCCTGTGTGAGGGACAGCCTGGGACAGCCTGGGTCCCTTACTGTGCTGTAGAGAGACCTCATCCCTCTACTGTCCTGGCACCGCGTTAGCAGCGACCTCAGATACCCCTGGCCCCCACTCCCGCCCCCTGGGCCCCACTTGGGATCATACATTTGGGTGTCATCACAAGCACCTCCTTTTTCTCTCCAGACTGGGGGGCTGAGCGTCTGCATCTCCGACCTTTCCCCCGCTCCTTTCCAAAAGCGGCGACATGGAAAAGCATATTCCTGAGTGTTTATGGGCATTTTTATTTGTTTATTTATTTTTGTTCTGTTGTAGGCTCTTTCCATAAGTATCTTGAAGACACAGGCTTACATATGTGACTGTTTTAATATGCTATTGAAGAAAGTTGTTAAAGAGCGATAAAGCATGTATGTGTGTGTAGCTGCCACACAAAAAGCTTTTGGCTGCACATTAATAGAACAAAAGAGGAGATCGCATGTTTTTGAACTTCAGAGAAAGACGGTGTGTAGATGTGCTAGGAAGAATGCACACCCTCCACAGCTTTTCCAGGCACTACTGAGTTTGATGTTCCACACCTCAGAAGACAATGACAAGTCTGGTCAGAAAGGCGGAACTGACGTGGGTTTTTGTGCTGCGGACGAGACCTGTAAGGGTGGTAGCAGGGCGAACCGAGACTTTGTGGTGGTTTTGTCTAGTCACACGAGACATGGTTGGAGGAAAGGCAGGCAAATCCATGTCCTCACCCGCACTGCATCCCTCTGCAAAGTTTTAACATAACACTGAGATTTAACTTAGCCCTGAAACTTAACAACGCCGACCCAAATGTATCCTTAATTATTGGGCTAGAAGCACATACATGTTATCATTGTCTTTACTTGCTTTTTTCTTTAAAAGCTAAACACAGCTTACAAAATACATTGTGTGAGGCTGCTTTTTACTGCTTTTCCTCTGAACTGCAGAACCTTTATTCTGAGAGTTTCTCCTAGCTGAAGCTGATATTCTTTAACATCTTGCAGAAATCTTTGAACTGCAAATTGACAGTGATCTTAAAAGGTTTTACTCACTTTCATTAATTTCAAAGAAAACTCTCTGTGATATAAAAGTGTTCCATAAGCCCCTGCCAATTAAAAACACACCAACAAATCATCCCAGATCTACCAGCGCTGCGATGCTCAGCAGTGGGACGTCACGGTGGGGGCGGGGATTCCCATGAGGCCGTGGAGAGCGACTTTCACCTCTGACTGCCGGGCAGACGCGGCCCGAGGCCTCTGGCTGCAAACGTGTCTTCCGGTTCCCCTCCACAGTGAGAAATGTTTGCCTTATCTTAGGAACAGACTTGCTCGATCGTAAACCCTCCTTTATCTGGTCATCAGCGGGGCTGCCAAGGGTACTTTTTCTCTTCTAACTTTTTATGATGAATCGATTAGACCAACGAGCGTGGACCTTGTAATCACGCACCACCGGGAGCACTTACTGGTTTGATTATTTAAATATGGGATGACCGAACATTGCAAAATTTTTCACTGATTTTTATATGATGTTAAAGGACATGTAAAAACGATGATTTTATTAACCTCATTCAATAATTTTTCTGGGTACGGTATTTCTCCTAACACACCAGCATGGCCTGCGGGACGCCGCCCGAGATGGTCGGTAGGGAAACAAAGGCACTGCCGGAGGGAGGCGCCCTGTCGGGGCGCTGGGAAGTGAGGGGCGCACTCCCAGGAGGCAGCCAGTCTGGGGTGCTTCCTAGGCTCCCAGGCTTGGTGAATGGTTGCTCGGTCCTGTTGCACCGTGGAGGGAGCAGCAGGCTGAGGTGGCTCCTCGCTTGCTGCTTGAGGGCAGCGCTGGGTTTCAGCAATTTTGATGCTGTTTCAGGACCTGAACATCTCACCGAAGGAACTTTAAAGAACCAGAGAGTCACTCAGTAAGCTATTTTGAGTCAAAATCCTCCTAGTTCACTCTTAATGTATCTTTAGCTCAATAATTTAACATAGCACCAACTACTTAACACTTAATGACTTAACACTTTATGAAAGGTTGGTAGTTGGTAGCAACGCCAATAATGGAAATCTATCTGTCCTACAAGTAATCCTTGTGCAAAGCACTGGCTGAGTCCTGGTGACGCAGGAACGCTCGGGACAGACAGGTCTGGGCTGTCGCGAAGCTGCAGGCAGAGGAAGCCAGCCTTCGGTCTTCCTGGGAAGCACTTTCCATCCAGCCCACCAGCAGTCATTTTGAAAATAAAAATCTACAGTTGTAAGATAAACTCAGCTGATTTCAAGCTATGGTATATTTTTGAGATGCCAAATACGCACCAGTAATAGTCACATACCGTTATTTATTTTATTTGCTTGTACTGGAATTTAAAGAAAGAACAGATGATCGTGAAATGCCGTGCGTGGTGTCTGAGCATAGCTTCCCTTTGCTGCCATCTTCCCAGGGGAGGGAGGCCTCGCTTGAGAGACAGAGTCAGGCCTCAGCCTTGCCCTCTTCTCACACTCACAGGGAAGGGTGAACAAGCCGGCAGTGCTTCCTCCTGCCCCTCCCAGTGTGGGGGTTCCGCTCTGGCCCACCTCATGACAGCGTGGTCACCAGCTCGCAGGTAAACTCACCGGCTGGTACAGCGCATCTGTCCTTGCTATGACTTTGCATTGCACTGAGCGGTACACACAGTTATCACGCTGCACTTTTAGGGAAACTGCAGGACATAGTTGTTCTCACTCCCATTTTGCAGATAAAGAAATGGAGCATCAGGAAGCAACATGAGCAAACTCCTAAAGTCGGAAGACGGCGGAGAAAGACTTAGACTCCAGCAGCAAAACTCACAATCGCCAAGACTATTTCTTGAAGAAAATTCTGTTTTTGTAAACCTTAAAATTTTGGAATTCGGGGACATAGCTAGGGCACCTAAAAGAGGAGTAAGTATTTGTCTCTGAGCAGGAGACCTGTGGTCCTGGGGGAGGGGGGAGCCCAAGAATTGAGATTCTCTTGCCGCTGAAATCGTGAATTCCAGTGTTCTCTAGGAAGTCACCTTAGGGATCTTTCCTCTCTTTCCTTGTGCACTGCAGCTACAGCAGATCAAACGAGACTACAGTTCAATGCACGAAAACTTTGGAAGCTAATACAACCATGATGCTTACGTTCTTGGGCTGGGACTGAGGTGTACATACCCAGTGGTACCAGCCTTCACAGGTTAAAAAAAGAGACGAAAAGTCTATGAAAAACCACTCTAAAAGTAACAACAAATTTCTCCTGCACGGCTAACATAGCCACTGTGAATATTCGTGAGGTAATAATAACAATCACCATAACTCTGCCATTTTTTGTGTACTTCTCTGTCCCTCTGCAAACTCGTAGCTGACTTCTAACCCCATCCACGTTGAGGCACGCCACAGTCATGTGCCTAAAACAGTTGCTCAGGTTTTCGGCTGTGAAAGTGGACAGTTACCAGGATTTTTTTCATAGGCGTTTTATAATAGAATGAGAATGTAACAGCCCTTGACAAGGAGGCCTCTCCTCGATTTCTATAAGCTGCATTTGTGAGACGCGCACTGGTGAGTCAGGGGTGCAGCTCAGCGGCACAGCACCTGCTTGGCAGGTACAAGGTCCTGAGTTCAGTTCCTGGTACAAAAAACAAATCAGAAGCACACTGGCTCCATTTGCTGCAAGTATATGATTGATGATAATGGCACAATGCATTGTGACTTTGGCCACGGCAGTGTCATGCCTGAGCCTGGAGTTCTGTCTCTAGACTTATGTCACCTCTCTGGCGAGCACACTACTGACCAGAAGAAGCCATCAGAAGTTAGATGCCTGGAGAGCAGGTTTTATTCTTTCTTGTTTTCCGGTGAAGAAGGTAGTATTTCAGCAGTGGTTCTCTGCCCCTCTTTTGTCCTGGCCAAACCCGGCAGAGGGAGCAAGGCGAGAGGGTGCCATGTGTGACTCAAGCAGCGACCACCCCGGAACTCACAGTGGCCATGCTGAAGACCTGCGTGTTCCAAGGTGCGGTTTGCCGTGCAGATTTAAGCTTGGCGGCCTCGGAGCTTTACCAGTGCCCAGGATGGATGTGATCACTACCGACGCCTTGAGGTGCCAGGTTGCGGTTTCCCTCGTAGAGAGCAGAGTTGCGCTGCATTAGATGTCATCTGGGCTGTGACGCAGAGGCAGCTCCCAAAGAGGCCTTTTCAGACAGCGGCAGAGAGAGTGGGGATGGAACTCCAGCCCTACTGGGGTCCTGTGGGCCCTGAGGAAGTCCTCGGGCTGGTGGTTCATTGACACCTTCACCAGAAACATGAACTTCTGCATGGCTGCAGCTCCCTGCTTTGCTGTAGACCAGACTGGGGACATATTAATATCAGACTGTTTAAACAGAGCAATAAACAGCAGCGCAGTACTTTAACTAAACCCAGCTTGCAGGCTAATCTTAAGGCAGCCCTGTTGGAGGACTCGAGTACATTAATTAACTCTAATAGCAAGGAAGGAAGGGAAGGGAAAAAGGTTGAAAGGCATTGTTTAAGAAAGAGAGAGAGTGAGAGAGAGAGAATTCGTGCTCAATTTCTTTCTGTCTTTTTTCTAGGTGTTTAACACTTGTACAATTTGGTCAAATTATGGGCAGGGGAGCAAGAGAAGCCAGTCAGCTTTGAAAGACGGGGAACGGGTGAGACAGGACATGATTACTTTGCTGAATCCCCACTTTTTTTTCTTCCAAAAGAGACAAAAGGACATACTTAAGAACCAATAGTGAGGCGAGGAGGCAATCACTGAGTTGCAGGATACCTTTGTCTCTGGGGGCACGCAGTAATTTTTACACGTCTGCCACTGAGTGTCAAACCTTTTCTTTTCTTCTTCTTTCCATTCCGGACAGCCAAACTGATTATCTAAAATAGAAAATTAGCACACAATGGGTTTACTCTGCGATACCCCTTATGCAACTAATGGCAAAGCTTGTTAATTGGTTGTAAATGCCAGCAGGTTGCCAGGATAATACTTCAGAAATAAGCGGGTATTCTGATAATTACAGCAATCTTCATCTATAAAAGCTTAAGTAGATGAAGTAGTGGCTGGCTTAAAACCAAGATTTATCCCGCTGCACTCACATTAAAAGAAAAAATAAGATGAAAACAATAATGTAACAAAACAATTATATAGCAGGAAGCTGTGTAGGTTTTAGAGATTGTGAAAACTCAGAAAGTAAAACAGTGCTGTAATAACCAGTTATGGAAAAATAGGCCATTTACATTTGTGTATAATTAAATAGTAGGCTATGCAATTTCACTTTTTAAAGTAAACTGCCTTTTCCTTTTTTTATAGGGCGACGTCGCCATAATTGCTGCATTAAAGCTTTAATGAAAGAAAAAAGCCGCGGATGAGGGTGACACGGAACGTCTACATCTGCACCGCGGCGCTCTGCTCGTTCAGTAATGGGAAGCTACTGAGGAGATTAAAATTGCAGAATTCTTCATAGTTTGTTCTAAAATTGCTATAGGAAGATCATTCAGGGTCTAAAATATACACAATTTATTTTCCTACCTTCAATCTGCAAGAATTTAATGGCTTTCACAACTAGTAGGTGGTTGAAGCTACGCTTTATATTCAGAGAGGCCACTTTGGATCATCGAAATTATCAAAAGGGGACGGATCAGAGTTCAGAGCCCGAGGGCCGGCTGCCGAGCACTGCGACGTGTTCTGCCCGGTCGAAGCAGTCGCTGTTTAGCTGGGGTGGCGGAAGATGTGTTCTCTCTCCCAACAGCAACAGGTTGGGGTATAAGCAGTGTCGCTTTGTGCGTTTTGCAATTTCTTTAACCCTTGGAAAAGCATTAGTAGCCAGTGAGAAGGCAGCCGGCCCTCGGTGGGGGGGGGGTGTCTGGCCACATGTCTCCTGAGCTGCTCTCCCCTAAATTTGCAGTGCTCTTCGGAGGTTCTGCTGCTCATGGCTGGTTGTTTTCTGTGAACGGTCGCTGCGGGAGGCAGCAGCAGAGACTGGAAATCTGCATGTGGGTCCAGCTCCAAGCAGAAGGCAGGCCACGTGGGAAAGCGAGGCTGGCCTGGCAGTGCGGGCATCAGTGCCACGGCCCCAGGGGTAAGAAGCGGCCTTTAGAGATGCTGGAGACGGTGCCCTTCTCTCCTGCAGCATGGGCAGAGGCCGGGAAGGGGGCACTGAAGCCTGAACCCTGTCTACACTCAGGGAGGGAAAAAGTGTTTAAAAAGATACAAACAAAAACAAAAAACTTAAAAACTTAAGTGAAAATAAGAGCACATAAAATAATTTTTGCCAATGTGAGGACTTGTGGAAATTACTTATCTAATATGCTTTTGTGTTTTTTTTTTCCATCTTTTTGAGACAGGCTCTCCCTGTGCAGTTCAGGCTGGCCTTGAGCTCACTTTGTAGCCCAGGCTGGCCTTGAACTCACAGCAATGCTGCCTCAGCCATGCCCGGCCCTTCTTCTTCATCATCTTTTTTTTTTTTTTTTTAAAGCAGCTAACTGAAGTTGCTCTGATGCTTGGTTCAAAGCCTTGGTGACTCTTAGTAACGCGGCCTGGGTCTCCATCGGGCGTGAAGCGGCCGTGTGACCCTGGAGGACAGAGGATTCCAGAGGCCGGAGGTCCGAGCTCGGCAGTCCCGCTGCCAGGTGCCGTGGTGCGAGTCGTTGTCGAGGGACTTCTGACAGCTGACGCTTGTGACCTTTGTGGAAGATTTTTGATGCCCTGGTAATGTCCACAGCCCCATAAACGCACTTTTTCGTGGCCCCAGTTTTTCTCTCTCCCCATTCCTTAGCTGCGGTGAAGCGCACGCCACTCGGGGCAGGCATGAGTCAGATCTGTGATTGGTGCTTTTTAAGCAGAGGAATGCTTTTGCTTCTTTCCCAGGTCTAGTGCCTCTCGCACTCCATGGATGTGTGTCCTAGAACCGTCCCGGGGTTGGCCAGGGCCTCGAGTCTGAAGGCGCAGTGTGGGGCTCGGGTTCTCTCCCAGGAGCGGAGTTCGCACTCCGTCCTGTCCCTTCCACACAGGAGGCAAGTATGCCATGGCCACAGCATCCTCCCTGGACCGGGGTGGGGTGGGGGTGGGCACCACTCGGTTTCCTATGAGCTGTCACCTATCAGTCCTGCATCTGGCATGGGCTCTGTCATCTTGGCAGCGGGGCTTGGGCTGCATACGTATGTGTAGGAGTTCGCAGCACCCTCTGTCCTCAGGGAGGGCCCTGTGTGTGTCATGCCACCTCTACAGCAGCAGCAACTGTGCTTGCTGACAAGTGACAGGATGCTTCCTCCCCTCTGCAGGGTTTTGGGAAAGTGTGCAAATCGTAACAACTTGCCTCTCCTGCCCCAGACAGGGAATGGTTCCCTGCAGGCACACGTGGCTGTAAGCTGTGTTTGTGTACATGAAAATTCACGACGCTACCAATTTTAATTTTGCCACTTTTGTTGGTTTTGATTTTCAGGTTTGAAGAGGCTTAAACAATGGCTTTCAATTTCATCTTGACTGGTTCCGAAAGACTCTCAGGCCTGCCTGGGGAAGGAAGGCTCTGCGCCAACGG
>PVJX010013603.1:0-47069 GCA_004027295.1 Dolichotis patagonum | reverse complement strand
GAAAAGCTCACTGGGCTTTGGAGGATCAGCTCTGCCTGCCTCCTCCAGGAAGCCTTTCCAGGCAGGGCTCGACGTTTGCTGTAGCAAATGGACACAGCCGATGGCCTCAGCTCAGGGCCAGGAGGCCGAGAACTGCAGAGCATGGAACAGTCTCTTCCCCTTCCTTTCACTCTACCTTCCTTGCAAGGTGCAGGGCTGAGTGAATGGACACTTTGTGGTGAAGTATAAATTCTGGGAGGGTCTCCAGCCTGGACACCTCCCCTCAGAGCAGATTTCCCAGAAGAGCGTCCTGGTCACGGTCAGAGTGCCGGCTGGGATGCGGGTACGGAGCCCTTGCTGACTCAGGCCGCGCCCTGGGCCCCCATGCCTGTGCGCCACCTCGTGGCTATCAGTACGAATCACAACTCATTCGCAGCGCTTAGCCCTTTACTCGGTGGTTTCCAAGTGGAAACCGCTCCTTGTGAGCTCGGGAAGCTTCGGGCGCCATCACATTCTCGTGCCCTGGAGGTGGCACCGATGTCCAGACTCGTCTTTCAGCCCAAAGCACATGCAGAAGCCATCTTGAAAAGGTAAAGTCCCATAAAAATAAATGACAGCATGATTATAGCAAACACTAACATGCCATGGTTATCACTCCCAGTTTGGCGCCCTAATCTCCTGTATGGGGCTCCTAAGACAACCGAGGGCCTTCAGACAACAGAAGGGTGTCCTCTCACAGCTCTGTAAGCTGGACATCAGGGCCCAGGACGCCGCAGGCCTGCTCCCTGGAGAGTCCAGGGACACATCCTTCCCCCTGCCAGTCAGCGCCTGCTGTGCTGGCGACCCCTGCCGGCCGGATGCGTCACTCCAGTCCCAGGCCCTCCCCCGTATTTCTATCTGATCTCCCTCATCCCATAAAGACTCCAGTTCTATTAGACTAGAACCTAGTCTCATCTGTGTGACAAGTTTGTGTGCTGCATCTGTTGTCAAAGTCGCGCTCACGGGTACCAGGGCGAGATGCTGTGTCTTTTGGACAGACACGGTTCAGCCCTCAATTGCATCCCTCCCTGGGAGGTCAGGAATGAAACAGAAAGAATGGCATGAAAGTGGCTCTACTGGCCAGTGCAGCTTCTAAAAACCCTGAGAAAGGAACCCTCTTCCCCTGGACCTGAGAAGGATGTTCATTGTTTGAGGTTAAGGAAGAGCCAAGGTCCAGACCTGATGGTTCAGCGATGCAAACAGAGAACAAGGAAGTAGGTAAAAGATGTATTCTCCAGAGGCGCCACGGAGGAAAAGCTGCTCACATCATGGTGGCTGGGAAGCAGAGAGGGGTTTGAGCCAGGAAGGAGATGAGCCCCTCCAGGTCTCACCCCAGGGACCACCTCTTCCCACTCAACACCCTCTGAACACAGGTCAGCTAAACCCTCATGGCCTAGGGACCTTCTGGGGTCCCAGTGTGAGCACCTGAGGCCTCAGTGGACATTTGTGGTCTAAATCAGCACATCCTTGTTCTCCGTTCAGGGTCTCAGCTCCAGCATCAGGGCGTTTGAACCACTGCCACCCGTGGAGATGAGTGGACTACAGCAGCCACTGTCTCTCATCTCCTGCCTCCAGATCTCGATCTCCCAGCCTCCAATGTGCCCACCAGCAGAAATGCTGCTGTCTGCAGGGAACTCAGCTCAGCACCCAGGCTGTCATGGACAAGCACTGGACAGGAGATAAGATAGGACAAGGAGGTCCTTAGGACGTCTGGAGACACCCAGACATTTACACTGGACACTTCAGAGGACTCTGCCCACTGAGACGCAAGACAACCAGAGAACTTGACACAAATGTTCACCGGATCTTCCCACCTGGCACCCCTGCCTTCTCAGCATCTCTGTAAAAGAGACAGCTTCTCTTTGTTCAGGGAAGACAGTCTTATCAGCTCTCTGCCTGAACCCAGGCACAGTAAGTGCCACACCACGTTGTCTTCACACAAGCCGGGCAGTCTCTGCTGGCTCCCCCCACCCGTATATTATGTATGTCACAAATACTGTCAGAAAGTAGGACATAGCTGACTGAATATCTTGGCCAATCCTATCTATGTGGAGAGAAGACTAAGATGAGAATAAAACTGTGATTGGATACCTGGGCATGGTATCACATACCTGTGATTCTAGCGCTCTGAGAGGCTGAGGCAGGAGGATTGCAAGTTCAAGCCCAGCCTAGGCAACCCAATAAAACCCTCTCAAAAGAAAAAATGTAAAAAGGTCTGGCAATGTTGCTCAGTATGAGGGCCCTGTGTCCATTCAAAAAAGAGGGAGGAGGAGAAAGGGAGGACAGAAGAAAGGAGAGGAGAGAAGAAAGGAGGGAGGAGAAAAAGTCACAGTCCTTTGATCAGAGTAAGGGGTGCTTGGTGTTTTTTTATAGGTGGCACAGGGACTCTTGTTTTGTGTCTGGTTTTTGTTCTGAAGAAATGAGAGTGTGGTGACACTTTGTGTCTGCAGATCATGGTTCAGAGCAAACTTTTCTGGGGCTGGCATTTTGTAGGGTGACAGGATTTAAAGTGGGCACAGCTCTCTGTCTCCCTTCCTGGGCTGTGGGTCAGGAATTGTACTGGGGTTGGGACTTTGCGTCTGCACGTGCAGAATCCAGTTCACTGCAAGAGCTCTCCAGGCAGCACACCCCTCTGTCCCTCTCCCAGGCACGAGACCCAGCCCGTGGTGAAGTCCCGGCCCACAGGGTGACAGCTCCATCCTGCAGCTCCTCCCTGGCTGTGGAAGGTGGGGAACCGGCCTGGGGCCTGGGAAGCTGAGCCCCATTGGAAGCAGCCAGACCTTGGGTGCCATGACTGGGGCCTGGCTCCGGCTCCCTGTCTGGGAAGCCCTGTTCTCACAGGCAGAGGTGCCGTAGCTTGTTTACATGGATGGGCTGTTTGCTGGGTCACAGCCTCCAAGTAACTCCCATACCTACTCATTTGAGTCTCAAGGAAACCTGTTGGATATGAACTCTTTGCTGCTTTTGTGACAATGGCCTCTGACCAGACAGGTTCAGCTCCCTGGACCCCAAGGGCTTTCCGACTACTACTCGTGCCTGTGGGCAGTGATCTCAGCTGGCATCAGTTTCAGGGACCCAGTGACTCACCATGGGGTAAGTCAGCAGCTGGCACAGCCTGGCTCCGAAGTGCTCCAGGAAGCTCTCTGAAGCCCTGGCCTTGGCCTCTCACCCTCCATCCAGGGCTCAGTCTGGCCATTGTTGATTTCCTTCCACATCAGACTGCTCTGACATGCGGCCTGGCCTTCATCTGCCTCTCTCAGAACCTCCTACCCAGGCTCTTTACTCCCTGCCCCAGGCACAGCATGCTGTCCTTGCGGTCTTTGCCGCTGTCCCTCCACCTCTCCTCCTCCCTTCTCTTCCTCCAGGTTCAGGTCTGTTTTCCACCAGGCGCATTTGCCTGCTGCAAGACCTCAGACACATTATTTAGCTCTCCGGGCTTTAGATTTTCACATCTGTAAGCTGTGGTTAATGATCATCACTACCTTTCATAGTGTCTCATGGCACCTGTCTGGTTCTGGGAGCCTCTTCTTTTTCAAACTGCTGAGTAATTAATGTACATGTTTGTTCACACAGAATTCAAGCCAGACTGGTGGCATGAAAGTCTCCTTCAGTTATCGGCTCCCTTGTGACTTGATGTGGTTCAGGACAATGTTCTCTGAATTTAATATGTATTTATGTACACATAGAAATATATACATATATGTGTGTATAGCCTTTTTAAATAGTTCTAATGTAAGGATAATAAATTGGGAGGGTATTTGTCTGAACCAGGTGAAATTCTGGTTTTTTTAAAAGTCTGTATCTTTCATAAAAGTAAATCAATAGAGAATGCCTACAATCAAAGAGCATATAGTAACAATTTAATCCTGGTATTTACAGATATGGAAGCAAACAGCAAAAAAATAAATCAGTTAAGACAGTTGAAAGTAAAAAAAAAAAGCTGAAAGTAGTAGAGATATGAGTAAGGGTTTCTATTTTTTTATGATTATCTCATCTAATTGTTTAATTTTTACTTGTGTGTATAACTCCAGTTAAAATCCTGAAGGTGATCTAGCTGTGTTCTGTGTCTCTCCTTTCCTTCTGCCCCCAGTTTCACCCCCGCCCCCTCCCTGCTCAGGGCTACAGTTACCACCTCTGGCGCCTCCTCCAGGACATTGCACACACCTGCGGCCGGCAGTCTCCATACTGGGTCTAGGGAGAGGGCCTGCCCTCCTCAGGAGAGCTATGGGCCTGTTCCCCACAGTGCAGTGTTTACCGTGTAACAGGAATACTGATAAAGCCTTTTCAGTAAAACTCTGAGCCTTGCCTAGAGTGAAGGACTGGTGCTAAACACCTGGTGCGGCAAGTTCTGGGTCCCCCTCAGCTCCACCCCACTGCAGCCCTCAGCCAGGGCCGGGCTCGCTGTGCTCCAGACGCCTGGCTCTCTCCCTCGGATGTGTTTCTTTAACGTGGACCCTGACTCACAGGCCATCGTATTCTGCACTTGTTTCCTTTTGTCAGCCCAGCAGGTTTTCCTCATTCTTTTGTTTGTTTGCTTCGTTTGATGCAGGGATTGAACCCCAGAAGCACTCACTGCACTGAGCTACACCCCAGGCCTCCTCCTTGCTCCTGCCACACAAATTAAGTTACATAATTATGGAGAGCACTTTGCCAGTCAACTGGCAAACAAGAATGCTGAGTGACTGTTTCTCTTAAGTTCCTGTCGCCCTGACATAATGGGAAACACCTTGTGATCCCAAGGGCCGAGTGGTAAAATCCCTCCTACCCTCCCTGCGCCGTGAGGTGGTTTTAGGCCTTCACCTCACTACCTGACTTCTCTCTCTGCTCCCTTCACAGCCCTCCTTTGTTCTCCTTTACCACCACTCCCCCATGTACTGCTTTTGCTAGCTTCACCCAAAGGCCCTCTCCTACCGCCTCCCACGGCCTGGGCCTGCTGAGCTCCTTTCCTCACAGATGCCACTGTGGGCACTGCCCCAAGCTGGCCTTGGCCCTGGGCAGCACCTGTCTGGTTCTGGGCACATTGAGCTCCATCGAGCTCCATCTTCTGAAAGCAGGCTGTCTGAGAGACTGCAGTGCTTAGCACACCAGCTGGTGCATGAAAAGTGCCCCGTAAACATCTGTGGAGTGGAAATCCTTAACCTACTAAAAGTCCAATACCTTCATTTCCATTTAAAACACAGAAGTAGCTGCTGCTGTAGTGTAAGACAAAAAGTGCTTACCAGCTATGTGACTTGGGGCAGTTCACTTGTCTTAAGCCTTAGTCTCTTGACCTGTAAAGTGGGAGTAATGATACCAGGAAGGATTAAGACATAAAGTGTTCTAAAAATAGAAAGTGTCACTACCACTCCTCCAAGTTGATTTCTGATTTCACACTGCTCTGAGGAAACCCAGGCCCAGCCACTTCTGCAGGGCCCTCTCCCTTCTGGTGCCAGCTCATCACGCTTCTGGGGCTGTTGCTTCTCCCTCTCACGCCCTCTGTCTAACTTGGGGCTGTTTTCCCCTAATTCCTGCAACCACATCTGTGACTCCTAACTTTCTCTTCCTGGGTGCAGGTCCTGGTGCCTTGGAACCATCTCGAGTCCCTTCTGGTCGGTCCCTTCTCCCCCACTTCAAGACCTCTCTCCCTCCCTTCCCGCCCCACGTGTACCCTACGGGCTAGGGAGTAGGCACAGGTGTGGACACCTCCACCAAGCCCTGGTTTCAAGGACGCTCACAGAGGCGTTCAGAAGTGGCAGATGAAAGGCCACACGTAGAGGCCACGCTCCATGCAGGGAGGGGCCAGCCTGGGAGCCCGGAGCCCACAGCAAGTCCTGGGCCAATTTTCTTCCTGGGGATGCAGGGCTGGCCAGGCAGGGCTGAGTAAGGGCCTAGGAGGCGTGGAGGGGATCAGAGGGAGGACCCAGGCACTGGTTGGCAGGCCGGGTGCCAGGACATGCCTGGGATGCTTTGGCGGCAGGTCATGAAGGGAGGAGGGCGGGCGTCTGTCATGTGGGCAGGGCTGGGCCCCAGCTCATTAGGGCTTTCCAGGTCAGTCTGCATCCCTGTGCCGTGCCACAGGCTTCCTCTCATGTTTCTGACGCATGGCCTGTGTTTTCCCTGATATTCTCGATGTTGCTGTGACCCCAGAGCAGGGTCCAGCACTGTGGTGGGAAAGGTACCAGAGCCCCGATGGCTGCAGGCTGCTGTGACCCTGGCTGGCAGCAGGGCCCAGGCTCCTCCCTAGAACTGGAACACCACGCTCCACTGATGCAGGTGCAAGATCAGTGAGCCAACATGAAAGCCTCACAGCTGGAAACTGCTAACATTAACATGAGCTGTTCTTGTTCTTCCTGTTCCTGCCACAGCCTCATCTAGGCTGCATATCTCACACCACATGTGGCTTCACCCCTCCATGGAGCCTGAGAACCACCCGAGCCGCTGGACTCTTCCACCCTCAGCCGTGGGCAGTGCCACCTCCCAGCACAGGGCCCGAGTCCCTGACATCAAGTCCACTCAGGTTTTCTCGCAGCCGCTCCACCCCTGCAAGCCTTCCCAGCTCTGCCAGCTCGCCCAGCATGGGTCCTCTCCATCCTCACAGAACAGCTTGGTCTGTGTCCCCTCCCCGGGCACTCGGCCCTCTGCTGGTCTCACACCAGCACTTCGGGTCGGACCTTTGTGCTGCTTCCCTCCTAGACAGCATCATGCTCCACGAGTGCACTTGACACCTTCTCTTGCCTGACTGCAGTATTTGGTCAGATGTTACCTAGGAGGTCGCAATCCGCCCCACCCAGCCACCCCATCTTCCTCTTCCTCCTCCACTTGATTTTGCTTCATGGTACAGGCTTAGCATCCCTAATCCAAAAATATGAAATTGAAAATAATCTCCAAATTCAAAACTTTTTGAGTACCAGCGTAAGCACCAAATTCATGTGAGGGGCCACAGTCAAAATGCATATTCTTAAAAATACTGTAAAAATTATCTTCAGGCTATGTTTATAAGGTACGTAAAACATACATGAATTTCATCTTTTGACTTGTGTTCTATCCTAAAAATATCTTACTATGTATATGCAAATATTTCAAAATCTGAAAAAAAAATCCTAAATCTGAAACTCATGTAGTTCCAAGCATTTTGAATAAGGAACACTGATCTGCACCCACGACACATTTACTTATCTACTTGTTAATGATTTCTTCCCTAGAACATAATCCCTACAAGAGCAGTTTTCTGTGTGCTCTGTTTTCCACTAAATTTCCAGATCCCAACACTACAGCTGGCACATTCTATGTGCTTAATAAATATTATTGAATAAATTAATATTTCATGGATCCTTAAAAATAATTCTTTGAGCTGGGCATGGTGGCATTGTTGGGGGCTGGGCAAGAGGATTGCAAGTTCAAGCCCATCCTGGGCAGCTTAGTAACTTAGCAAGACCTCTTCTCAAAGGAAAAAAAAAAGCCAGGGATGTAGCTCAGTGGAAGGCTCTGAGTTTAGTTCCCAATATCACACACGTGCACACATGAATACATGCACATCCTTTGATATACAATTACTTTCGCTCTATAGTCACAAAACTAATAGAGTTGAGTCAAATCTTGAAGTGCCACTGCTTGCAAGAGACATGTATGTCCTTTCACACTACACAGGCTTCAGCTGTTGCAACCCTAAATGAAGGGAATTGGCCCAGTGGGTTCCCAGTGCTACAAGATAGCATAGTTCCTTCCCCGTCTGCTCCAATCTGCGTTCTTCTCCTCACTCCCGCCCTCCCTCAGTTCTTCCTGGGGTTCAGGGAAGAGAGGATAATGGTTTAACAAGTCCACTAAGAAACTGAATCACAAAGTCACAGGAGACCCTTCCTTTCTAGCTTCTAACACTGTCCATCCCACTGGCCAAGCCTCTGATTATACCTACGAAATAGGATGACAACAGAGCAAAAAGAAAGGAAAAAGAATAAGGAGGAAATGATGGAAAAGAGGGCAGGGAGGGGTCGAGAGGAAGAGAGCAGAGAGAGGGTGCATGCTTGTTAGGGAATATTCTGCAGAGAGAGAGGCTGTCATGTACTGTTGTGCCCTGTAAAAAAAAGAGGTCTCACCCCTCTTTTCTTACTCTTTTTTCTTTTCCCTTTTTTTTTTTTTTTTGGTGTTTTTGAGATAGGGTCTTGCTATGCAGTTCAGGCTGGCTTTGAGCTCAGTTTGTAGCCCAGGCTGGTCTCAAACTTGCAGTGATCCTCCTGCCTCAGTTTCCCCAGTGCTGGGATTATAGGCACGTGCCACCATACCTGGCTTCCTTATTCCTCTCTTGTGATCCCCTATCGACACCCAAAGCTTTTCCAGTCTCAGCCACAGCACTGACACTGACCCACTGGGGTTATCCACACTGGGGTTTAGGAAATCATCTTCGATTTTCCTCACTCTCATTTCCCAAAGGTCACTTCAGCATATCTACAAAATTCTGTCAGCATGTCTACAAAATATACTTCAAATTGGCTGGCTCATTCAGCTCCAACAGATCCCATTAACTGAAGCCAATATCTCTTACCTAAATTTCCAGCCTGGCTTTCCCCCCTCAGGGTGACCAGCTTGTATAGCTGAAGGGAAAGCCACCGGTGTGCACTGCCTCTGGGTCTCCTGCATCTAGTCGTGTCTTGTTCCCCTTATCAAAACTGCTTGGTCTAGTGCTTTCCCACCTCTCATCATCATCTTGCACCATCTTTGAATCATTTACTGTGCTTAAATTTGCCCAAATTATTCTTTCCCTGGGGTCTTCACAAGTCTCTTCTGTCTCGAAAGCCCTTCCCACCTCCCTGTGCATGATGAACTCTGCATCTGTCAGGTGTCCTCTTAAACCTCACCTGCTCAAGGAGGGCTCCTCGAGCCCAACTACATAAGGAAACTGCTACCAGGATCTGTGCTGGATATTTGTAGAGTTGTCAGATTTCACAGGTAAAAATATAGGACAGGCTGGGGCACAAGTGTCTGCCTGGCAAGTGTGAGGTCATGAATTTGATTCCTGGTACCAAAACAAAAAAACAAACCCCCAAAATACAGGACACTCATTTACATTTGAATTTCAGATAAACCATCAATAATCATTTAGTATAAATATTCCCCATGCAATATTTAGGGGACACTTACTCTAAAAAATGCACTGCTTATCTGAAACTCAAATTTACATGGGGGTCCTATATTTTATCTGGGAATCCTAGATTCATGGCTTGGCTCCATCCTCCTGTTTGGAGAGATTGGAAAGTTAAAAACTCCATGTCTCAGAATCCTTTGCCACTAGAATTACGGACATGAATCAAATTCTTCTGATTCAATGTACTTGTAGGGGATTGAGAAGCAGAAATGAGGCAGAGGCCACCATGCCACAGAGGAAGGCAGGCGGGCCCCGCAGAGAGAAGTGGTCCGAGGGCTGCTGTGTGACAGGAGCTGCAGCCCTTTCGGTCTGGGTTTGTTCTCCACTGTGTCCCTAGCTCCGGCAACAGCGCTAGGCTAGGCCACAGCACTGCTAAATGACTGTGTGGAATGGATGGACGGAGGTGCAGCCCTTAAAGGAATACTGCTGGAAGGGTGAGGACCAGAGGGTCTGGGCAACTCACAAGAGGGAAATGAATAGAGTGTCTAAGGGAGGATTTAGATGATGGAGAATGAAGTATCCGTGACATCAATGGGGGAGGGACTGTTAGGGGACAAGTGAGCATCTGAGATGAATATGAAGGCACTGTCACAGACAGAGAGACAGGTGGGGGTGCCAAGAGGGGTAGAAATGAGAAAGCAAAGGCTCAGAAGGAAGGGATTAACCCTTAAGACAAAGAAAACAGAATTTGGGGCCAGGAAATTGGATTTCAGCCCTGGATCTCCCTCGAACCGGCTGTTCCGGCCACGTCAAACCTTTTGCTGTGCCAGGATCCCAGAGTGCTCACTGCCAAAGCCAGCCACGGGCCGCAGCTGTTACAGGGTCAGAGGAGCAGCTGTGGGGTGACATTCCAACACTGTAGGTCATTGTCTTGAGCCTCAGGGCCGATGGGGCTGATCTGGCTGAATCTTCCTCCTCTCGTTCTCCATTCCCTGGGTGGGGTGGGGGTAGGGAGGTTGTACCTTGAGTCACTGGAGTAGTTGCTTAGAAAAACTACTTGAGACAGAGTCAGGGTGGCCTTGAACTCACTATGCAGCCGAAACTCACTATGCTGGCCTCAAGCTCAAGGTGATCCTCCTGCTTCAGCTTCCTGAGTGCTAGAATTACAAGGCTCCATGATCAGTGTAAACTGGCTTTTTCTAAGAGAACTTACAGTCATTCTAAAGCACACAGAAAACTTCAGTCTTTCTTAAAAGACAAGTAATTAAACAAGCAATTGAGACTGAAGAAAATCAAGGGAAGGGTATAGTGAAAAAGAACTGTGCTTTCTTACTCATGCTTCTTACCTCCAGGACCTTCTCTTCCCACTTTTGGTTTTCTCCACACACGTATGCTTCATGTTTTTGGTTTGGGCTTTTCTACTTTTCAGTCATTTGACCTACTCTTTCCTTCATTCAGGGCACCTCCTCCAGAACCCCTTCCCAGATCATCCTTCCCTCTCTCATCTGCCAGCAGAAGTCTCATCTGCTCTTCCCCACTCGTGTACCCAATCAATTGATCTTGGCTACTCCTCGACTGCCTCACTCCACCCTCGTTTAGTAAGGACAGATTTCAGCTGATGAAGGATGCACTTTACCTGCCTTACCACACGTCCTCAGGGTAGGGACCGGAACTGATTTGTCTTGTCTCCCATGCACTTCTTCACACCTACCTCTCCCCTTGAAGGCTCAAGGACTTGTGGACTGTTTAAGAGGTGGGCAATTACAGAAAGGCAGAGAGACAGATGGAGAACAAACAAAAGGAGAGAAGAAGAAAAGGAAGAGAAGGAAAAGTACAGAAGGTTAGGCCAAGGCCTGCCCTACCTCTGATTTTTCCCTGTGTCATGAATGGCTATTGTGCTGTCTTGCACCACAGGAGGAGGCGGAAGGGGGTGGGGCAGACATGTGGGAGGCACCTGCGGAAGGAGGGAGAAGATGTGGATGGTACCAGAGAGGCGGGCTCCAGTCTCAGCCCAGTGGCGGGAAGCAAATCCAAACCAACATATTCACAACACCACCTCCACCCTCTGGATTTCTAAGGAGAGAATGAACTCGAGTGGGAGTAAAAAGACCAAGTATGGGTAGTTAGGAAGTTGGAGAGGTAGGGAGAAGGTCTTAAGAAGTAGCTCTTTCTTGGCAGAGTCCATTCCAAATGCCTTTCCTCTAACCCATGTCCTTGAACCTCTAGTGAGAGCTCCCAATCACTAGTGTGAAGGCTGAGGGGGGCACCATCCGAGGGACCCTCGGCATCCACTCAGAAAAGGGGTTGCAATGCCTCAAGAAATTCTTCGACCACTTATCACATCACACCTTGTCTCACTGCAGTAGTGTTCCCAGCACAAAGCCCAGGACCTACCAGGGAGGAGGAGGACTGATCAAAAAGGTAAGAGTGTCTTTGGCATTTCAAAGGCTAAGCAGAGCCAGCCAAACGCTCCTCTTGCTGTGCAATCAGTGATGAGGAACTCAGCCCTGGATAGAGGCTGATGGAGACTCTGCACCCGGCGCTCTACCTTAAGCAGCTGAGCACATGAGGTCGGGCCCTGCTCCTGCACTGCTTCACATCTGCTGGGCAGAACCAATAAGCAGATAAATAGACCGGACAGTGATAACGATGGCAAAGACAACAAGTGCACCTGAGGAAAGGGGGAGTGAGAGTGAGTGCCTCTGAGGGAAACTACCTGAAGCCTAAGAGGTGAGGAGGCCTCTCTGGTTGGGGTGTAGCTCACTGGTAAAGTACTTGCTTAGCATCATGCACAGAAACAAAACAAACAAACAAACAAATGGCTGGGGCTATAGTTCAGTAGCACAGTGCCTGCCTGGCAAGTCCGAGGTCCTGAGTTCGATTTCTGGTATCAGAAAACAAAACAAAAGAAAGAAAAAAAGAAAAGAAGGAAGAGAAACCAGCATCATGCACAGGCCTCGGGTTCAATCACAAAACAAAAACAATGGCAACAGCAACAAAGATTCTGACTATGTTGCCTTTGGAATGAAGCCTAATGAGAAGATGGCAAGAGCCACATGGAACTTGAACAGAAGAGGGGCCCAAGCAGAACAGACGGTGAGTGCGCAGGTGTATAGTGAGGTTGGCCTGGCACGCTTGACGATACAAGCAGCTGCAGGAATGAAATGTGAGGAGCAGGCCCACCGCCCACCACTGTCACGCCAGACGACTGTGGCCCCTTGTAGGGCTTCTAAAACTGCCGGTGCCTAGGACCTCCCCTCAGAGGGCCAGTTTAGTGGGTTTGAGGTGTCATCTAGGCATCAGGAGCATAAAGTTTTCCAGATGATTCCAACATGAAACCAAGGTTGGGAACCTCGAGGGCACCTGTAAGGCCCTGAGGGGACACAGGCATCTATCTTCCTATGACTCTAGGCCCAGATCCAGAAAGAATTCATTGTCTAAGAGACTTTGAAGGTGGGGATAGAGCTAAGGAACAGAAGCAACCCAAAGGGAAAGAGACAAAAAAAGAGAACCAGAAAGAAGGCCAAGAAAGGCAGTGAAATCCAGAAAACAAGACAAATAGAGAGGCACAAAAACACACAAATGCAGATGGGCTCAGAGGGATAGAGGCCAGGGAGAAGGGGCAAGCCTGTGTATTAGCTTCTTGCTGCCACTGGAATGGATTCCCACCAACTCAGGGGCTTTGAACAACACACACTTACCATCTGATGGTCCAGTATTTCACATGTCTAGAAAAATGTCTGCAGGGCTTGCTCCTCTGGGAGCTCTGATGGAGAAACCATTTCCTTGGTGTGTGCCACTTCTAGAGTTCATCCACCAGTCAGCTCAGAGCTCCCTTCCTTGGTCTTCAAAGCCAGCAATGTCAGGTCAAATCCTACTCATGCTGCTGTCTCTGACTCTTCTCTTTGCATCTACTTTTAAGAACCTGAGTGATTACAATGGACCTTTCTGGATCTCTGGAGTAGTGTCTTGATTACCAAACATAATTCCATGTGCAAAGTAATTCCTCTTTGCCAAGTAAGGTAACATATGCAGTTTACAGGAATTAGGACATATCATTTTTGAGAGCTTCTCAAAAATGGGAGGATCTAGCAGGGGAGTGCAGCTGCTCGAATATCCTTCATGCAAGAAGTGCCCTCCTCTATGGGGTCCTCTGGCAGGGAGGCACATGGAGCAAGAAAAAGGAAGGAGACACCTTCCCAGCCAGCCAGGACAGCCAAATCCACCCTGATCAGTGGGGTGACAGATGTCACAGCCAGATCACTCTTACATTGAAGACTATCATTTTTGAAGGGACATTATTCTACCATAATATAGAAGTCCACCTTTTATAAAAACAGATGCTGGGGCCAGGGCTATAGTTTAGTGGTCCAATGCCTGCCTGGCAAGCACAAGGTCCTGAGTTTGATTCCCAGCACCAAAAAAACAAAAAACAGATGCTAATCATATCAGTAGCCTTTTGCTTGAGTTTTGTCTGTGCATTCTGTGACCAGTGAGCTGGGAGGTTTGTGCCAAAGAAAATCATATTTGTTTGTTTGTGCAGATTTGTTTATCACAGTGTCATACTTGAGTATTTTCCTGGGAGGTGTGGGGGAGGAGGAAGACAGTGCCGGAAGGGCTGCCTAATAAAGCATTGCTACTCTATAAAGATCCACTGCTGTTGTGTTGTTATTACTGACAATAAAGGTAATGACAGTGTCTCTTTGCATACACACACACACACACACACACACATATAATATACACACACACATATTTCCATCTTAAATAACCGTGGGTGTCCACTCTAGCGATACTCAGAGTGGGTGTGGTTATTCCACTGTGTCTGGGGTGTCTGGATTCTGTAAGTTTGCGTCCATCTGGACGTTACTGAACACACGTTGTACAGAGGTGTGTGTGATCACAACTGTACACACCTACGTATTTACTTACTTACCATCCTCCAAGGAAGGGTACCTAGACAGAAAAGCCTGGTGTGGGAAAAGTAGAGGAGCCAAGAAGAGAGAAGAGTACACAGCAAAAAAAAAGAGAAGAAAAGAGAAGGGGGAAGAGGAAAAAGGACAAAAAGAGGTGAGGGAAGAGGACATAACGAAAGATCAGAAGAAAAAATTAGGAAAGAGGAGGGAGTTCCTGAGATCAGCAATAAAGCAAATTTTTTAAAGGCAGTGTTGAAGCCCAATGTGGTGGTACACTTGGGATGCTGAGGCAGGAGGGCCACTTTGAGTTTGGGGCCATAATGAGTTCAAGGTTCAAGCCTAGCCTGAACTATATAGTGAAAACTTGTCTCCAAAATCCAAAAAGAAAAAAGAAAGGAAAAGAAAAAAGCGGCAGGGCTGGGTCACAGCAAGGGTCATTCCTTCGATGGAAACCTGGCGATTTCAGCTTTCCGGGTCTCAGTAAATTAACACAGCTTGAGTAGATAATCCTGGGGTACATTTCAAAGAAAGAGGGAAAGAGACAAAGGGCAATATAAACACACAGAGGGAAAACCGCGAGAAAGAACCAGAAAGACAGACGTAGGAAGATGGGAACCTGAGACAGCCCTTTCTGACTCCTCCGTGGGACTGTGGGCGCGACTCCCACCCCTTCCGCAAGGTTAGGCCCTGAACAGTAGGACAGGAAGTTGGGAAGGAGAACGCGACAGTGGGAGTGACGGCCACACAAAGCCGCACTCACAGCTGCCAAGCCGCACACACCGGGATCAGAAGTCAGGTGTGCCAGGCACACGGCTGACTCACACCTGGGCGATGCGAGCCACTTGCCGAGAGCGAGCCGGGCTCCCTGCCCGCCGCGTACCACGGGCTGCCGATAGGGGTGAGACTCGCGCCCTGGGGCGCACAGGGGGCTCCCTCTGCGCACCCAGCCCCCAAAACGCCCCCTGGCGGCCCCATGGGCCAGGACCCAGGTGCCTCGCGGCCCCACCCTTCTCCTGAGTCCCTACTAGGGAAGCGGGAGAACCAGATGGGCGTTGCGCAAGGGCTGATGTTTACCTCCCGCGGGAACCTCCTTCCCCTATAAAGGCTGCCGCGGTGCGGAGCCTGCCGGGGAGTGGTTTGGGGCAGGAGAGGCGATCTCAGGCGGAGGAGCGCGGGACTTGGATGCGGGAGTCCGAGCGCGGGCCGCCGAGTCAGGCAGCGGCAGGGGCGCTGCGCGCTCGCAGGAGGCCTCGGGGGTCGCGCAGGGCCTGGCTCCTCGAACCCAGCTTCCCATGGAGGCGGCTGAGCTGGGCCCAGGGCTGGTGGAGCGTCTGGAGCAGCTGGCGACGTGTCCGCTGTGCGGGGGCCCCTTCGAGGACCCGGTGCTCCTGGCGTGCGAGCACAGCTTCTGCCGCGCGTGCCTGGCCCACCGCTGGGGAGCCCCGCCGCGCCCCGGCGCCCCGGCGCCCCCCACCGCCTGCCCGCGTTGTGGCCTGCCGTGCCCCCGCCGCAGCCTGAGGTCTAATGTGCGGCTGGCCGTGGAGGTGCGGATCAGCCGCGGGCTGCGGGAGAAGCTGGCCGAGCCGGGGGTTCGCGTGGGGCGGCGTCGTGGGGGCCGCATCCCCACCATGGGCTGCCTGGACCCGCACGGAGAGGTGAGGGCGCGCAGCGCGGCGGGGAGGTCGCACCGGGTCTGGGAGGAGGAAGCCTGGGGCGCGCGGAGAGGAGAGGGCGCGGGCTGCGGCGCCGCGGGAGTGGGCGGGACTCGAGAAGCGCGGCGCCTGCGGGGCTGCATGGGGCGAGGCCTGGAAGCGCGGCGGGCGCGGGGCCGTGGCTGCTTCCGTCCCCCCTCGCCCGCGCCCCACCCCGCGCCGCCTGACCCCGGCTGCTGCGCCGCCAAGCGGCTCCACCCGCCTGCGCGACCGCGGGCGTCGGACGCTGGCTTCTCCGGCAGTCCAGCCCATCTTGGGTGTTGTGTCCGCGCGTGTAAGCCTTCGCAGACCTAGTTAGTCGAGATGTAATTAGCATAGTTAGGAGAACTGCGTTTCCTCTCCCTGCTCCCCTCCTGGCCTGCGACCCCCGTGCTTGCTGGACAGCAGTGAGGGGACCGCGTCCAGCGCCCACTTCTGGCTCCTCCACGATCCGTTGCGCCTCTTAGAGTCTGTCCCTGGCCAGCCCAGACACAAAGCAAAGGGCCCAACCAACGTCGCTGGGCTTTTACTGCGAGAGGGGAAACTTTATAGAAAGGCTCCGATATTCCAACTCTTAGCCTAAGTGCTCTGGGCGTCCGTTTGGTCCGGGTACTCCGGGGCAGCGTTTGTTTGGGGTACACTTGGGAAGGTGGAGAAGGACGGGGCTACAGGGAGAGGCGAAGGTGGGCGGGGAAGGAAGAGGGGCCAATGAGTTCTCCAGGGGCAAGGAATAGGAATAGGAGACCTGTCCGTCTGGAGGAGGAACATCGGGAACCCTCGGGGAATGGATAGGGGGGAAGTGGTGAAGGGGTCAGGCGAGAGGAGGGGAGAAGGAAATGGGAAAGACCGTGGGGTGTGTGTGTGTGTGTGTGTGTGTGTGTGTGTGTGTGTGTGTATGAAGTGAGATCTCGGAGAGTGAAGCGCTGAAGCGGGGGAGGGGTAAAACCCAGGCTGACATCACCCTTCTACCTGTCCTAGGGTATGAGGGAGACATGGAGACGGTGAGTCCTACTTTTACTGTTTCTCCCTTTCTACCTCCCCAACTGGGCCCATGTCTTTGTTCCCACTTTCAGGCAAGATCCGGGGGGTTGGCCTCTCTGCTTCCTGCTCTAGAGAACCCAGTGGGTTAGGAGTGGGGGGTGCAGAATCACTTCAGAAGGTAGATGCTGTCTAGTGACTTCCTGACCCTACCCTCATCTGTCCAGGTTTGATGTCCCCACGCCCAAGCCATCCAGCTCAGAGGAAGATCTCCCTGAAGATTACCCAGTGGTCAAAAACATGCTGCACAGACTGACAGGTATGAGGGAAGAGGAACATCTGGATTAGATGTGTTCTTTTAGCTCTGGAAAACATACACCCTGGTGGGGTGTAGTGACACACGCCTGTAATTCCAGCACTCTGGGAGGCTGAGGTAGGAGCACTGCAAATTTAAGCCCAGCCTGGGCAACTTAGTGACTTAGACACTGTCTCAAAATAAAGACAAATTTTAAAAGGCCTACAGTGTACCTCAGTGCAAAGGTCCTGGTCTCAATCCCTAGTATCGACTAAATAAATCAATCTAAAAATTTACAAATGTACATCCTTTTGAGTTCTGTTTCCTAGAACTGCTTACCACAGTGCCATAACCTAGACAGCTTAGCGTACATTTATTGCCTCACATTTCTAGAGGTAAAACTGAAATCAAGGGATCTATATTGTTGGTGTCCAAGCAGCTGAGGGCTGCCTTTGTATGCTTTAGCAAGTCCTTTGTTTAAACAAAATGAACTGTCCTCATTTTGTATGCTCAAATTTTCCCTTTTTTAATTTTAAAAATAAAGTTTATTTTTTAAAAGAAGCATATAAAAATTTATTAGTGATAAAAAATTTATTAGTGGTATCATATCAATCATTCAGAGAAATTTTACCTTTTTATAGGGCAATGGTCATACTGGAATAGAGCCTACCCTCATTTAAAGTTTGCCAGTGTAGGCCAGGTGTGGTGACACACACCTGTAATCCTAGCACTCAGGAGGCTGAAGCAGGAGGATCTCCAAGAGTTTGAGGCCAGCCTGGGCTACACAGTGAGTTCAAGGCTGGCCTGAACTACATCACTGGAAACCCTATCTCAAAATAAAACAAAGTTTACCTCTGTAAAGACTATTTCCAAATAAGGCCAATTCTGAGACCTTAGGGGACTTCACGCTATCTGCTGGGCAGCGCTGTTCAATTTAGAACCGTTCTAGCCTTGCCCAATTTCCCCATATTCCAGCCACCTGCCCTCTTTCCACCTTCGTGCACAGTGCCTCTCCCGACCCTTTGCTTCCACCTCTGAGTCCTTCCCTCCAGGAAGCTGTCGGGACTCCCGTTGCCACCTCCTTCCTCCCTCACCCACTCCCAGGGTTGCTCTTTGTTACCCTTTAGAGTGCCCAGAGAGGACTCCCGGCCAGAATCCACACTGCTGGAACTCGGCTGGGGGACCCCCCTCCCCCACGCGCTTGGCTGCCCCCTCCCTCTGGCCCTGTCTCTGCCTGCGCCCCGCACCCTGGCCTGCCAGCCTCCACGCATGCCGTGGGAGGTGGGCTGATTTTGAGGGATGCTGTGGATTCCCCCCCCACTCCCCGTCACTCTGGTGGCAGGTGTCAGGCTTTAGAGCCACCTTCCTGTCCTGCCCACCCGGCTGGGGGCCCTACCCAGATGCTGCAGATTGAGGGTTTAGTCCTGCTTCTTCCTGGCGCAGGCAGGCGGCGCAGCCTCTCCTCCTCCTCCTCCTCCTCTGATCTCGAGCTGTGCCCTGCCTGGGCCTGCAAGGTCCTCCCCTGTCCAGTTAGGGCCCAGTGCTTTCATTTCGGAGCTCCAGTGGTGTCTCCGCCGCCCCTCACCTACCTCACAGTCTTCTCTCTGCTCCCCCAGCCGACCTGACGCTGGACCCAGGCACCGCACACCGCCGTCTGCTCGTCTCTTCCGACCGCCGCGGCATCTGCCTGGCCCCACCCGGGACACCCGCTCCCCGAGACAGCACCGCGCGCTTCGATCAGCTCCCGGCGGTGCTGGGCGCTCAGGGCTTCAGCGCCGGGCGCCACTGCTGGGAAGTGGAGACCGCGGAGGTGGAGGCCGCCTGCGGCAGGAACCCCACGGCAGAGGACAAGGAGGTGGATGGCCACTACATCGTGGGCGCTGCCGGGGAGTCCGTGCCGCGCAAGGGCCGCGTCCCGCTGTGCCCGGACAAGGCAGTCTGGGCGCTGGAGCGCCGCGGGGGCTGCCTGTGGGCGCTCACGGCCCCGGAGCCCACCCTGCTGCAGGGCAGCGCCGGGCCCGCGCCGCACCGCATCCGCGTGGACCTGGACTGGGAGCGCGGCCGCGTGGCCTTCTACGATGGCTGCTCGCTGGACTTGCTCTTCACCTTCCAGGCGCCCGAGCCCCTGGGACAGTACATCTTCCCGCTGCTCTGCACCTGCGACCCCCGCACCCTGCTGCGCCTTGTGCCAGGAGAGGGCTGAGTCCCAGCCCCACTCCTTCCCACTAGGGCGGGCCCGGGCTGCTTCCTCTGGGGGCCGCAACCCTACACCGCCACGGGACCTCAGCTGGCCTCAGGGTGCAGTCCTCCAGGTCCAATGCCACGCCCAAACTTCCCTCCGGGACTCGCCACCCCACAGCTACGCAGACACTTCCTGTGCTATACAGAGCCGAATTAGGGCACGTGCTTTGGACTGAGGTCCTGCCACTCCTAGTTTCACAGGCCTCCTAGTCCTGACCACTGGCCACCTTTTCTGGAGAGAAACAAGAGCTCCATTCTGGCCTACATGCTGCAGACTTCTAGGAAACTTAAAATCCCTTTCTTTTGGGGGCAGGAGAGTGCAAGCTGGTTCTGGCCCACCTTCCTTTTGTGGCTGCTCCTCCATTGAAGATGCTCCTAAGACTTCTCCCTGGTTCCACCTGGAAGGAATCTCTGGTGCTACTTCCTGCTCCTCAAGCTGTGACCCACACACCACAAACGCGCCCCCTTGTACATAGTCTCTTTCCCTGTATGTATAAATGGGCCTATATTTAACACATTTTGTGAGGCTGGGTTATTTATTTTGTGTATCTGTGGCAATAAACAAGACCTCAGTGGTGACATGGATTTGACTGATATCTGCAAGAAGCCTAGAAAATAACCAGATCCCAGTAAGGTGCAGAGAGAGCGGAGATGAGGGACCTCTGGGCTGGTAGATGTTTCAGTTAGTGTGTAGGGGCAAGAGTGCCTCAAGGGGATACACCCCCACCTTCTTGTTGGTTCCCATTTCTTTTCTGCCCTGTGGACTTCGTTTCTGAAGCTGAAAGGCCAACGACTAGAAAGATTCTTGGTTCTAACTGACCAGTCTCAAGCCAGCTTTGTCAGAAATACATAACAAATTAGAAGTGTGGGGAGAGAGAACAGGACTATTTCTTGTTCCACTTTTCATTAGTGGTAAACATGACAAAGACCTCTCATGGCTCCTTCTACACCTAAGGGAGAAGGGAAGTAGAAGGAGACGGGTGGGGCCCTGTGCTCTTCCTGAAGACCTCATATCCCACAGGTAGGCAAGGACTAAGAAGATTATATAAACGCATCCATGGATGAGCTCTAAGCCAGGATTAACAAGCACAGCTGAGATGAGATTGCTGGAATCTTGAGTAGGACCCTGGCAGTGAAAGCTGAGACTGTTGAAAACCTTATTTAAGTGTTTGGGACTCATATTGAGCGTGCAGGGGACCAAGATATGCAACTGGATCCCAGGACAGGCAATTTGGCAGTGAGAACAATGGGAAGAGACTGGGACCAAGATGCCTAGATCCCTGGCAGGATGAAAACTGGGAGAAGTGAGGGCTGGGGGTACCCAGAGGTCTGGGTTCTGGAATAGCAGCAAGTTAGAATTCCAGGCATGGATCTCTGTCCATCCTCCTCTTCCTCTTTCATCTGTCAGGCAGAAGACGGGGAAAAGATGGACTGGAGAAGGGGTCAAGCCACAGGTTTAGTCCCCCGGTAGCCACATGGATACATTCAGGGCCAGACACAGGAATGGTGGGGAAGAGAGGAATTTAGTGCTGCATTGGTCCCGGTGGGGGCTGGGTGGGATCAGGAGGCTGGGGAGGCATGGTAGGGGTTGGTCCTGGGGTTGCCTGATGCCGTCCTTTGCGGTGGCCCCGCACACAGTGTGTGTGACCACAGCCTTCCTCTTCCTCCTCCTCACTCTCGGTGGAGCTCTCACCAAAGGCCCGAGGTTTCTCATAAATACAGCAACCTAGATTAGGACAGAGGAGCCCAGTTAAAAAGAATAAGTGTTCAGTCTGTTCTATTCCTCTGGGATCTCTGAAAATTCCCATTTTCACTACTGTCGCCTGCTACTTCACAGGACTCAGCTTCTCTGGCCCACACTACAGCACTTAGGCACCTACCTCCCCCAACCCCAACCCCACTCCCATTCCTTTTGGGAGCCAAGAATCTGAAGTCCCACTCCTTCCACCTTGGACTTCTTGCCCTCAGGCCTTGGTATATTATAGTTCTAGAAGCCCTCCACCTCTTTCCCTTAACTTTAACCACTTTTCCCTGAGAACCACCAAGAAGAGTGACAGAACTGCGAGTGTAGGGGGCTTCTGAGAGGCCAGGGGATGTGTGAGGGGACTGTGGGTCCACAATGACTCACACTTCGACGAGCGACGCCCCATGTGCTCATTGTCCACAGTGTCACTCGTCCACTCCACCTTCTTCTCTGGCTTCCGTTTCCGAAGTTTGATGGTGAGGCTCCGGTTCTCCTAGAAGGGTAAGAGCTATGGGCATATCCACCCAGCCCCTCCTACCAGCCTTTCCCATCACTCCCAGGGGACTGCCTCTCTTCTTTTGCTTGGCTCAATCAGTACTATAGATAAAGTACCAGAGCAGAGTACTGGGGCTTAAGCGCCTGCCTGGCAAGCACGAGGTCATGAGTTCAATCCCCTGAGTTCAATCCCCGGTACCCCCCCCAAAAAACCCCCCAAAACAGGGCAGAGTACTGGAGATAAAATAGCACAGGTCTTTGATTGCAGGGAATCCTAGAGAAGTATTTTTTCCTGTCTTTGGTAATCACTAGTGTACAGAGAAGACAATTCCTAACTTAGGGAAGGCCCAGCAAATAAATATAATCCTCACTTTCTCCATCTTCCTTCCCATATCATCCTTGGTGGTATTAACACATGAAAAACATTTTTCTCAGCCTTCAGAGAATAATCATTGATCTCCCTTTCTTTTACTGGAATCCCTACTTCTCTTCCCACTAAAGAAAGATCTGCATTCCTACATCTCACATCCTGAAGCCCAGCTGTCCTTTCCTTATCCACCTATTACTAGCATCCCAGCATCCTGGCATGTCTGGTAGCAGTTATTATTGAAGTATTAAATTGTCTTTAGACCATGACTACTAAACCTCTGCAACTGTCTCCCTTTAAAAAAAGAAATGCTTTTGCAATAAAAAGCAAAAAATACATATGGCCCCTCCCTGATTTGTCAACATACCGTTGTCATGTTTTTTTCATTCTGTCTACTTCCTGTTACACTCATTCACTGAATAATGATTCATTGTTAAGTACGCTTACGGCCAAAAGCCCCCTACAGCTGGCCGCCAACCATGCTTTCTTACTCAGCCTTTCATTTTCTTTCAGCACCTTTCTCGCTCCTTATTCATCAGTTTTGTTCCTTAGACCACCATGCCAAGCAGCAACAGCTACATCCTAACTCCCTATCACAAGTCCCTTTCCAGCCTCCTGCAACTCCAAATATTCCCAACGCGACCCCCCAGCCCTAGATATTCAACCCCGCAGCGCCCAATTCCCAAGCCCAGCCCTTTCAGCAACTTCCCAAAGCCCTGTCCCCTCCTCTGGCATCTCTCAGACCCCCCGGACAGCACCGCCCCCCCACGCCTTTCTCACGGGTTCGGTTGTCACGGTAACCGTTGTCTCAGTGACGGTCTCACTCAGCCCAGCCCCTGCTTCGGCCATGGCTGAGGCTTAGGAAAGGGAAGAAAGGAGGAAGGGGGTGAGACACTCTCGCCTTTTTCTGTGTCTCTTGAGTTCTAAGAGAATCGGTATCCGATTCAGAGTAGTGGGCAGGATCCTCCGCCTCTTTTTCTCCCCCTCCTCCAGCGCCTTTGCCTCCCCACCCCTGGGGATAACCTGTCCAACCCCACTTCCGGCTCTCCACTTCCGGGTGTGACGCATTCTGCAATCCCCAGTTCCCTTCCCCAGCACCCTATGCGTCAGAGGGCAGGCGACGCAGGGTTACTCTGCCGTAAGACGTCAGCGCGCAGGCGACGCAAGGAGACAACCAATTAACCGAAGGAGCGGCCCTGCGGGGGTGGGGGGACTAAATGCAGCGGAGTTAAGCCGGAGCCCGCAGGTGGGCTGGGTCGGAAGCCAGGGCAGGTGTGTTGAGGGTGGGGTGGGATGGGGCCCACAGTAAGACGGCCCAGGTCGAGTTCCTGCCGGCTCGGTCCTTAAAGCTGGTGAGAGGTGGTGGGTGGCACAGGGGCTAGCAGTGACACTGTTCCCACTTGCCATTTCCTTATCGTTCCGTTAGCTCTCTTTAATGTAAAGCGCGACCTGGGAGCAGTTGAAAACATACTTAAGAATCAGGCGGGCTAGCGTCTGTTCCTGCCTCGTGCCGGCTGGGCAGCAGCAGTGCAGCAGTGCATCTTCAGCTTGGATTTTTCCAGTTACTGCGCTAGGCCTCGAGGATGGAAGTGCAGAAGACACTCAGGCCCACAGCTACGCAGGAGTCTGAGGCAGGAGCATCCTGAAGTCTGAGGCCAGCCTAGAAAACTCATCGAGGGCGGGGATATAGCTTAGTGGCACCAGCGTCTGCCTGGCTAGCACAAGGTCCTGAGTTCAATTTCCAGTACAAAAAAAAGAAAAAAGAAACTCCATGTCTCAAAGTAAAGAACAGGAAATATAGCTCAGTGATAAGAGTTCTTGCCTAGAATGTGTTCGGCCCTAGGTTCATTCCCCAATTCCACAAAACAGAAGTAAATTGATTCGTGTCATTGTCATATACTGCCAAGCTATTCTCTGAAATGGAGAATAGTACATCAGTGAAGCTCCAAATGTATCAAGTACCATACAGCTACAAGATAACTGTTACTTCTCATCTGTTCACCATTCAAGCCAAGAATTCAGGGATACTGATTCCCAGAGTCAAAATTTGAATATCTTATATTATGGCTGGACTATGCATTTGTTGACCTTAAAGGTTTTTGGTTCAAACAAAAAAAGGTCATGTATGGTATAGTCCATTTAATAGCACATTTAACAATTAATGTATCTGCACAGATACCTACACAAGCAGAGATGAAATTTGGTTCTCTTTGGAGCAGGATGCCTTGTGATTTTTCTCCTTCCTATGTAAGAATCTATTAAAGAGACTATATAGTTATCTCAGCAATAAAAAAAATTCCAAAATGTCTATCTATAAGCACTTATTTTTTCTTGTTCAAATTTATATACCAAATAAATCTCATTAAATTTCATGTTGAATCTCTCAATAGCCAAACTTTTAGTGTTCGTTTCTGTACACTGAGGAACCAAATAGATGGAGACAGGAAGGGAAGAGTTAATTCTTTTTTATATTAGCCTCATTCTTGTCATGTTTTGTTTTGTTTTGTTTTGTTTTGTTTTGTTTTACACAGAGTTACACTGTATGACCCAGGCTGGCTTTGAATCCCCCATGATCCTCATGAGCACAGGGATTCAAGGCATGCACCACCACACTCGGCTTTAAAATCTCTTTATACAGCTCTGTAAATGTGTTCACATTCTTCTTGGAATAAGACATTATAAATAACATTACAGGTATGATTTTATAGAAAAACATAACTTTAATGATCCCAGCTGGGGTTGAAGGACCCTGGGATAAGGGTAATTGCCACATTATGATCTGCTTCTCTTCTGACAGCAAAACTGCTGCAATCAGACAGCATGGATAACAAGGCCTCTAAGATCCAATATGCTTCCCCATCCAGGGAAGAGCAGAGATATTGAGTCATCCAGGAAAAAAAAACAAATCAAGAGTCTTCCTTTTCCTGAAACCTAGACAAAAAGAAACAACTTGTTATACTCAACCAAAAAGAAGAGTTTCTAGCACTGTAAGGCAGAAAAATTAAGAATTTATGACACTGCTGTGTACTAGCTCCTCTAAATAATCCAACTCCAATTTCAAAACAGCTAATTATGCTGGTGTTAACAATATATCTGATTATCGCTTTGAAGTATGCAAAGGTTTCTTAGGATACAAAGAGCAATAGATACTTTGAGACAGGGTCTCATTGTTTACTTCAGGTTCCAACTTGCAGTGATCCTCCTGCTTCAGCCACCTGAGTGCTGGAATTAGAAATACGCAGCATCATGCCTGGTTAGCCATGAAGTTTTTTTAACAAGTATAAGTTGGCACCAAGCATGGTGGCACATGTCTATAATCCTAACACAGGAGGCTGAGGAAGGCAGACTGTGGCCAGCCTGACATCTTATCTTAAAAAAACAAACAAAAAGTAATAAGCTACACCTTATAAAAACACTTTAAGTTTGTGTTTAGCTCGTGGTAGGCTGTATGTTTAGCATACCCAGGGCCCTGGGTTCAATTCCTAGCACAATGGCCTCCCCCAACCAAATAAACTTCTGTTCACAAAAAATTTAAGAAAACAAGCAAGTCTGAGGAAAATATTCTGTGTGTTTGCTTGTGTGTTTCTGGGGGGTTTTGTTTGTTTTATTTTTTTAGATAGGGTCTCTCTATATAGTTCAGGCTTCCTTGAACACTATGTTTCCTAGGCTGGCCTTGAACTTGTGGAGATCCTCCTGCCTCAGCCTCCGGAGTACTGGGATTATAGGCATGCACTACCACACCCAGCATGCCCTGGGTTCAATCTCCAGTACCGCCACCAAAAATAAAGTGGACCAGGTGTAGTGGCGAACCTGTCAATCCAGCACTCTAGAAGCTGAGGCCAGCCTGAGCTACACAGTGAGTTCAATGCCAGCCTGAAAAACAGAGCAAAACCTTGCCTCCAAATAAACAAACAAACCACAAATCTTCCTGTTAGGGATGGGAGAAAAACAAGTGTTTAGTACAATACACTCGTCACTGGATTTCCATTAGCAAATGGACCATGAAGGGGAGCAGTGGGGAAAGGAACCCACTTGCAGTTAGTGCAAGTATAGAAGACTGTCTGCCCCTCATCAGCAGAGCGCATCTGTCGGGTGTGGTAGGTCATTCCCTCGTGGCCGCATCGAGAGCAGCGCCTGTCGACCTAGGGAAAAACAGAGTGGCTTATGGAGGTGCAGTCATATCCCCTGCTTTTTACAGGAATCAGGCTGTCACACCTGTCAGACATCCTCGACCTAACTGTCCTCTCCTCCTAGGAACTGGTTACAAAACTGCAGATCTCTGCGATTGCCTCTCCAAGTCCTTCCCTCCCTCCTTATAGAGCCGCATTTCACCAACTTACCACGGGTCCCTGGAACTCAGGTCCTTCCTCCCCCCACGCGGGAAAGGCTGTTCCCAGTTTGTGGAACACGACTGAGGTCTTCACAACCTTTCCTTCCAAGTCTGCACAGGCAGTGAAAACGGTTACAGGTTGGCAGAGGGAGCCGACGGCGACGCTCTCCCGATCGGGCCAGGAGGCCCCGCACTCTCCCCTGGGGTTTCTTGCCTGAACCGAAGCACCAGCGCCCGGTGCTGCTCCGCGTCTCCTCCCCCTCCAGCCAGTTCCGACCCCCACCAGGATCCCTCACCCATCACGTTGACGGGGAAGCCGCAGCGGGTGCAGGCGAGCGTGTCCTGGGCGCCGGGCAGGGGCAGGACGGAGCCACACTCGGGACAGAAATCCAGGTCCGACCGAAAGCTGGAACCGGAGCTAGCGAGCTCCATGTCTGACCTGCGGCGGAGGCTGGAAGGGAACGAGAGGTCTAGAAACCAAAGACTAAGAGAAGCCTGCGGCTCCCGCCCCGTGTCCCACGCACACGCGCCTCCAGCCTCTGAGACCAAGGAGCTCAGAATTCGCAGCCAGTACGGGGTGCTGCGGCACACGCACCCCGACACCGCCAGCCAGAGCGCTCACCTTGCGCGGACCGCGGGGCAGCGAGCGCGCGGCGAGCAAGAGCGTCGACAGCGCTTGCGCGCGGCTTGCTCATGACGTCATAATCCGTCGCGACCCTTTGTAGAGAGCCTGGGAAGGGCGGAAAGGAGGTTGGAATGTGGCTGTCGCCCTGTTCTTGTGCCCTCAAGTTAAGAAAAATAACCAGTATTGGGCGTCCCGCTGCTTTTCCCATTGGAATCCAATCCTAGGCTTTTTTTTTTCTCTCTCATCCTATAGAGATCTAGCTAAAGGGAACGGTGTTTGTCCTGAAAACCAGACTATTGAATACTGACTTTGACGGATTAGGGGACTACATCTCTCCCTTCCTCAGACGGTTTATCTCTTGCGGCTGCTTACTCGTTAAAAACCAAACCAGGAGTTTTGGAACTGACAGCATGGCTGTGCTTGTGTCCCTGGGTGCCGTGGGCTTGCCGTAGAGGCGAGCGAGCTCCGCATGCCTTTCAAGTCAATTCAGGACGCCTGGCAGGGGTGAGCCAGTTTCTTAAGGGTTGGGAGTGGTGACAGTGAAAGCCGAAGGGGAATTCTTAGTCTCTAAGCGATGAAGCAGGGATGGTGGCGGCCACTTCGCAAGAGAGATTTATTTGGAGATGGTGAAGTAAAAGAGGCTGGGGCTTCTCTTTCCTTAGGCTCTTGCCGGATCGAGGGTGCTAGCGTCCGAAACGTCCGTGAGGTAGAGTTTCCTAAGACTGAAGTCGAGTTTGGCTCTCAGTTGAGGACCACCTTCCATCTTTTCTCGCCTCCCGTCCTTCCGCTCTACATCTTTCATTCGGTGGACAGTTAACTGCCCCCGTCTTTTATATAACACGAGGAAAAATGAATATCTTTAGATATCGTGCTACTTTTATTCATATGTAGTCTATAATATAAACAGAAACTTTCTGTAAGAGGCGTCTTCTAGATGAGTTTCCTAGTCCCCTCCTGACCCTCCTACAACCATTGGACCTGATAGCTAGACTAAACTCCTTTATATAAGAGTTCTAGAGTCATCACTTTTTCTCCTCAGCAGGCCACAAGCTCTGGTCTTGAGAGAAACTGACGTGAGACCACCATAGTGAAAGGATTAAAACACTTATTTCATGCCCCATAATTTGCGAAACTTGGTGCCATTTTGTTGGTCTCACAAAGGGTGGTCTGTTGTTCAGTCCATGATGGTAGACAGTCTTTTATTTTGTTTTTTTCTCCTTTCAAAGTGGACTTTGAAATTAGCGTTCCTTCCTCCCCAACTTTGCTTGCCAGCCATGCAGCCAATACTCACCATGAGTCAAATTCTAGAGCATAAAAGAACACAGGCATTATAAGGTGTGACTCTTTCAACAAAAGCTCAATAGTTCACATTAATTAAAATACAATGAAGATGTGTTCATAGGTACAAAATGTGAGCATCTAGGTCAGGTGTATCAAACAAATGCCTATAAACTTCAAAGAAGAATAGTAAATGCTTTAATAAAAGATACAATGTTACTGTAAACATAAGCAAAGATGCTTAGATATTATGTTATAAAGATAATAAAATTATTAGTTTTGAGATTTTGGGATCATACTCTAATGTTAAGTACTATACTAGATGCTATGTGCAAAGAAATGAAGATAGTCATTTTTTAAAGTCTCAAGCATACACAGAAAAATAAAAATGTGCTCAAGTCAGTGGGACCAAATATTAGCTATCAGACTGTCTCCAAAAACACAGATGTCATTAAATGCGTAAATTTATAATTCCTACATTTTATTTATTTTAATGCCTAAATTTTAAAAGCCTAAATTTCTTTCATTTTGTTCATTAGTTTTGAGAGGCTGGCCTTTTTTTTTTTATACACAAATCTGGCCTTTTTGCCCTCACTGAAAAAGTGTTACCCAGGCTGGTCTCTAACTTGTGATAATACACCTGCTTTAGACCCTGAGTGCTAGGACTACAGGTATACGCCACCACACCAAGCTACAAGGCTAAATTTCAACATCAAAACATTAAAAGTTATATATGAATACAGCTATCAAAATGTGAACAATGACTGATTTTCAAATAAATTGTAGAAATGTTAAGTGTGTAGAGAAAGGCAAAATCACTGACAGAAGACTGGGCAGACTATAGAAATAGAATCATAACTTGTAAAAGGCAGCTGCCATTTACTGAAAACATATATCCAGCTGTGTGCTAATCTGTTTATATCTAATTCACTTTTGTTTTTTATGGCCCTGAGAGGCATATTTTTGTCTTATATCTCTATCTTATAGATGAAGGAACTGGCATAGAGAGATGGTAAGTGATTGTTATGGATTAAGAACTGGTGGTCAACTTAACACCAGCTGGATTACATCAGCATGGTGCTGAGCAGAGATGTTTCACCTGAGGAAAGTTGCCAGCATAAATGGAGACGTGGAGAAGGAGAAGGAAGAGCATTGAGGGCGTTGAGGCATTGAGGCATTAATGTATAGAGGCACTGTGAGGTCTCCTACGAGTTACTGTTTGAGCCATTAGGTTCTCCTAGAGAAGCTCTGGTCTTCACATCAAGCATTGCTTCCGGGCTCCAGAGGGGCAGATGTGTGCCTCTTGATCTCCAGGATGAACTCGTCACACTGGCTTCCTGGCATGTACTTGACTGTGCTTGTTGTCGGAGGAGCTTGGGGCCTCCGTGTCGCTGAGGATGGCTGTGATGCTTTTCAGGACAGCTCTGGTGTTTGTTGTGAGTGTGACTTCTCGGCTCTAGCATAGAACCCTCAGCCTATCAGCACAGCTCCTTCACCCTGCTGGCATAGACTTCCTAGCTTCCACCGCTGACCTTTGGGCCTTCCCAGTAAAAGAGACTGGTATGAGTCTTCTTGTGGCCTCTAGACTTCCAGTTAGACTCGTGGGAGGCATTGTCATGAGCTTTGGGTCTTTATCTGGGCTCATGTGGGACAATGCTGTGGGATTTAGGCCCTTGACTAAATATTCTATGTCTTTGATGTTGTGAATAGATTTCCTGCATTTTCTTGTGTTAACTCTGGGTGACCATCATAAAAATAATATTATAAACACCATGTCCTGATTCTAATTGTTCTCTGTATAACCCCTGACTACAACAGTGATACTCTTGAATCATATACTTAGGAGGGAGGGGAATTAAGATCTATTGCTAAAGCCCAGTGGCTTAAATATGACCTCACAGTAAGCTCAGGTTAGAGAACAGCACATAAAAAGATAATAGTCTTCGTTTGTGTTGCCATCAGCCTGCCCTATAAATAAACCTAGAACAGTGATGGTGAACCTTGTAGAGCTGTCAATGATACAAACAGCCCACTTCAGCACATGTTCCATAGGTTCACCCTTACTGATCTTGAGTAACCACAGATTTCTATTCTGAGAGGTTCAACGAGGAATGGTCTCATAAATTTAGAGTGAAGGATGACTGGCAGCATAAGGCAGCTAAGCAGAGAGGTGGCTGATCAAATAAGAATAGAATTTCAGAACAGGGATCAGATACCTATATGTGCTGATGGAGTCTCAAAGAGCCCGACTCAAGAAACTATTGCAGAAACACAGTAGGATGATAAAATTGGAACCTAGGATTATCAGAGAAAACCAAGGAGGCAGGGAAACTGAACAATATGACATAGATATAATCGGGCAATACTTCACCAAGGAGCCTGTATCTTCCCTCTTCGAACCCCTGATACAAGATTCAGAATGGTTTACACTGAATCCACAGGAAAAGTATGCTTTTTAGCTCATAAGAAATTAAAGATGCTCTTATTAAGAGAGGATTCACTGTTCTTTACCATAGGAATGCAGTGGTCTCTCTCCCATGAAGAAATGACCTTTAGAGCCCTGCCTATAAGCAAGTTTTCACATTGGGAGGGATATACTCTTGGTGTTGGCCAAAATATTTGGATCCTTTGACTCAGGCAATATGTGAGCAGGTGTGCTGACCCCCCCCCCCATTCTAATCTTTTACTTTTTGTCTTCCAGATTGGCCTGGGCTAAAACGTTGAAAGACCCTAGGGTTGCTGTAGGTCAACAGTCCCCACTGGAGAAAAAGATATTGGTAAATAAGTTCTTTTCACAACATATAGCTTGGGATTACTCAGGGAATGAACCTTAGGTTTGAAATTCTTCTGTCCAAGTGATATCATCATGTAGCATATCTACACTAGCTAATATTTCCCAGCCATTCCCACAGTTGCATAAGAAAGTATCATTTTGAAATCTCCCAACAGTATATTTTTAAACCACTTATTGATTCATGGTGGGCACTTCACACTTCTAGAGCTCCTAGGCTTGCCTTGGAAATGAACAGAGTCAAAATTATTACACTAAAGTAGGTAAAGCATGTTGGAAGGGATAGGCTCCTGGTTAAAAGTGTTCACAGAAAAAAGATGATCACATTATAAAATCCTAACCCTTCAACAGAATCTAGGTGGCCTGCATACAACAGCAGCAAGACACTTGCTAACTCAGAAGCATCAAGAGGAGTATGAAGCACTCTGCAGAGAGCAGGCTTGTTCTCTTGACTACTGGCTTGCCAAAGCAGAGTCCTATTATAATAAAAGAATCCTGGATATAATGAAAAGAGAGGCAACAGGCAATGAAATAAAGATGAAAATGGAGGAGGAAACAGCTCAAAGCGCAGAGCAACAAAAGCATTACTATGTAGTACCTGAGAGAGAAAGGAAACAGATAGAAAAGCACATACATCGAACAGGCCAGACCAGAGGATTTAAGAGCAAAACATTTAAACAACCACGACCCCTCAGTGACACATTACCAAAACTTATGCCAGAAAAGCAGGACATCCAGAAAGCACAAAGAAATCAGGCAACTGAGAGAGAACAGATGCAAATTAAGGACCACCAGGAACGTATGGCCCGAGGGAGAGAACTTGTAGAGCAAAGACTCAAGGAAAGAATCCTGAGAGCAAGCCAGAGCCAACCACCTGCACGTGTGCAGCTAGAGCGGACACAGGAGGAGGCCAGGGAGCTGGAGAGAGTTACTGTGTATCCACTTTTCCAGCCCTGTGGGAGAAGTCAAGTGCAAGTGACTGTTCTTATGGAAAAGTCTCAGACTAAAGGGGAAGAGGATGCAGTTCTGAAACCATGCGAAAGAAAATACTTGGCTCTGACCCCCTTTATGGAACATCAAATAGGAAAATAAAACATTAATAAATGTTAGTAAAGTTTCAATACTTTTATGATGAAATCATATCGCTCAATTTAACTAGTTGCCTCTTCTAAGGATTTAGGCATATTCCTATTCGTATTGCATATAATATAAGATAGTTCTGAATTTGAAAACTTGCTTAGCTATTTCTATTTGTTGTTTATTCAAGTTCTTTATCTTTTTTGTTGGGTTTCCCTATTTGTAAAGTGAAAATAATACTTCATAGAACCAATAGGAGGGCTAAGATTTTTGTGAAGGGCGCAGGGATTTAGCTCAGTGGCCTAAGTGCCTGCCTGGCAAGCGCAGGGTTGTGAGTTCATCCCCAGTACAAAAAAAAAAAAAAAAGATTTTTGTGAAGGATTGGTGGGTGTAAGTTGTTTAATAAATGTTAAGTTTCCCCAGTTGAGAAGTCCTAACTTGGGCAGCGGTAAGCAATTTTTATCATCTGCCTCTCCCTTATCCCTGTTCCTAACCTTCGAAGTCAGCCTGATGATATTACTGTTGTTCAGTGGATACCTTTTTACCTAGCGGTTACTTTTATAGTTTCACCAGAGAATTCTCAACCAGGCCCTAAAAATCTAACTTGCGTCACATAATTTATTTGTATGAGAAACTTCATTTGACAAATTTTTTTTTTTTTGTACCAGGATTGAACTCACGATCTTGCACTTGTCAGGCAGGTGCTTCATTTGACAATTTTCTATGTGCCAGGCATTGTGTTATATGCCTCAGCCATTGAGCTGTTTACAACTAATGGTATAAATCACTTTGTAAGTAGATAATATGTGGCCTGAGTAATGCCAGAGGGATATGCAGAGTGCTGTACAAAGTGGACCCTAATCCCACTTAGGCAAGCAGGTAGAAATGGGAAAACGGTCAGGGAAGGGAGAGGAGTGGTCTCTCACTTCTTCCAGCTCTACATTCAGTAACTTTTTCCCACCCACCTAAGCAAGACCTTCCCTACGTATGGATCCACTGAAGATCAAGCACACTTAGCTTCCCAAACACTTGCCTCCAGTACCCGCTGGAACGAGGAAGCAAATTTATGAACTTAATTTTAATCATGAAGCAAAATTTAATTTACTGTTTTTCAGCCAGTTTATTTTCTTCCTCTATACCAGAAAGTTGAGAAAGCAGGCAAGTAGAAGTGGAAAGAAGTGGAAGCTGGATGAGCTAAGGAATGTCATACCTGAGTTGTGATGGGTGTGTGCCCTGCATCTGTGTTCTTCAGGAGAATCGCTGCTTACTGAGTGAGGCTGCTGAGGAACAGAATTTTAAATTTAACTGGAAGTAGTATGAGTCGAAGTTGCCACGTGTGGCCAGTGCCTGCCACTGTGGTACTGGATAAATATAATTATTGTGCCCCAGGCTGCAGTCCCAGGCTGGGGTTCCTGTCTTCCACAGCATCTGCCCCGTGATGGACCACTGCACATCTTACACTAGTGTTAGTCTAGCTTCCTGTGTATTTCAGCGTCTCCCCAGACCCTTCAAGAGATTCAAAAATTGATGAGATGACTTCTGTGTAGAAATGGTTAAATTTGCTCCAGTTGCATTCAGAAACTGACTTTTTTTGCTAGTTCTGGAATTTGTCCAGTGTATATGTCAAAATCTCATTCCTACCCACCTGATTTGCCGCATACAAATTTTTTTTGTCTTCAAGTCACCACAAAGGTAATTTTATTTGTAAAAGAACCAAGTAAGTAAGCATTAGAATTACCATTTTTCCTATTTGATAACTTACCCATCATCACCCATTTACTATGAGAACAGCACATGTGGTGATGCCTACAGTCGATAGGTGACAGCTTTAAATGAATGTCTATGCTAGCAAACCAACTGTACCTTATATGATCAACCAGTCAAAGTAATGGGCATTTGCATTTCATTGTTCCCTAAGTACTTTTTGTACGTATGTGTGTGGTACTAGGGATGAAACGGCCTTCACACCAAACTATACCTTGCCCCACACACTTTTTTTTTGGGACAGAGTCTTGCTAAATTGTCCAAGCTGTTCTTGAACTTGAGATCTGCCCACATCACCATTCCAGAGTGCTGAGAATACAGGTATTCAGTAGTATACCCAGCTCCTGTGAGCATTTTATACTCATTAGATTCATACCCAGCTCATGTAAGCATTTTAAACTCATTGTGTACATACCTGAATTCATATGCTATTTCATACTGATTCATGCGGATTTTTCTACTGAATTCAGTCTATACTGTATAGATCTGGAGTCATGGCATCTATACACATCAATACATCTAAACTAAAAAACCTTAGAATCATCATTAGCTGTCTGCTCTCCATTACGGCCTCTTCCAATATCCAATAAAACATTGGGCCAGGCATGGTGGAGCATACATACCTGTAATCCCTGCACTTGGGAGGCTGAACTGCAAGTATCTTGAGAGTTCAAGGCCAGCCTCGGCTCCATAGTGAGACCTCATCTCAAAAGTTCAACAGAGGGCTGGGGATTTAGCTCAGTGGCTTAAGTACCTGCCTTGCAAGCATGAGATTGTGAGTTCAAGCCCCAGTATGAAAAACAAAAATAAAAAACAAAACCCAGTAGAGCCTCTCATTTGTAGCTAAGAAATGTTGTAATCATCATGGCCTCTAAGTCATCACTACCTTTTTCTTTGTCTCAGCCCTCAAAATCCAAAGGATCATACTTTTCTTTCTTTTTTCCCACCACTTCATCACATTTTATTTCTTTTGGCCTCATGGTATTCTGAAGAGCTAAGAATTAGTAAATAGTGGACTGAGAGTGAGTCCATAGTAAGCTTTTAAAATTTTATTCTAAAAATCATTTTTAAAAAATAACAACTCTGACAAAAGACAAAACCAGAAGTTGTTTACAGAAGTTGTTTCTGGAAATAATTGAGTGGGACAAATGCCGCTTCTCCAGGTAAGTCTTATAAGCCTCTCCCAGCTGCAGCAGCCCCTCTTTCCACACGGGAAGCACTGCTCCAAGGGCAGCAGCATGGCCCCCCCCTTAGCCTCCCACACTCAGGGCACTCAGTGTGGCGCCCTCCAGGTCCCCTCGTGGGCGCCCAGCAGCGGTCACCCTGGACCTGAGCTCACAGGCTCACTCAACGACTGAGCTGGACTCTGAAGCTGTTGTACTCATCCTCTACCAGTTGGCCCTCGGGATATGAGGACTGTGGGCCCCTGGGGCACAGGAGGAAGGGGCTAGAAGGAGGCTGAACTCTTCTAATAATTGTTTATTGTTGTTTTTTGTTTTTCTTGAGACAGGGTCTTGCTATATAGTTCAGGCTGATGTTGAACTCACTATGTAGCCAGACTGGCCTCAAGCCTGGGGAAGTCTGCCTGCCTCAGCCTCCCTAAAGCTGTTATTCCAGGCCTGTGCCACTATACTTGGCTCTTCTACAAAGTTTTAAATGATACATGGTAATGATACGCTTTGAGAGGTAGAGTGTGATATTTCAGTGCATGTATACTGTGTACAGTGATTCAGTCAGATCAGGGTAACTGACAATCCACCACTTCAAATATTTATCATTTCTTTGCACTGGGAACATCCAAAATCCCTACTAGCTATTGTGAAACATGCAATTAATCACCTACTATAGTTACCCACTGTTGTACTCTAGCCGCTGCAGCCCTGTGTCCCTTGATCATCACCTCTCCTCCCCTGCCCACTCTGGTCCCACTGCTCCAGTCTCTGCATCATTGACACCCACCTCTTTGGCCACACCTAAGTGAGAGTACGCAGGGCCCTGCAGGGCTCACTCAACAGTGGGAGCTCTTCTAAAGCACAAGTGTCTGCCATCTTCAGTGTCCGCATGGGACCTCACCAAGTGCTCCAAGGGCCCCAGGCTGTCTTCCAAGATGACAGTGCCAACACCTGCCCCCATCAGCAGGAGGCAAGTGCCCTCCCCACATCCCCTCCAGCACTCGGTGGTTTCTCTTTTTGACACATGATTTTGGTTTTGATATCATTTCCCAGATGAAGTGATGTAAACATGTTGATATACTTATTTGTGTATTTTCTTTTGAAAGATGTCTATTCAGAGCATTTGCTTATTTTTTGTTTGTAGTTTTTTTTTTCAGACAAGGTCTCGCCATGTAGCCCAATCTGGACTTGAACTCACAGCGATTCTCCTGCCTCAGCCTCCCGAGTACTGGGATTACAGGCATGTGCCACCATCCCTGGATAGATTACATACATTTTGAATGTATAGAATACAGTTTAAATCATTTATAATGTCATTACTTTCTAATTCTAATATCTGTTTCAGTCTGTTTAGTTGATTGCTTTTACCAGTCTGAGTCATACTTTCATGTTTTCTTTGCCTGCCTGGTGGTTTTTTATTTGATGTCAGACCCTTGTTTTCACCTATATAATTTTTGCATTCTGTATGAGTTTTCTGTTGCTGTAACAAAATAGTGCAGGCCAGGTCATTTGTTTTTGCTTTTGGGGGCTAGGTAATTTTTAAAGAAAAAAGTTGTTTTTATTTAGGTGTTGTGGTGCATGCTATTATCTCAGTAGTCCTTATGTCGCCCAGGCTAGTAGGGATCCTCCTGTCTCGCCTTGCAAGTAGTGGGATTATAGATGTTTGCCACCACACCCAGCTGACAGTTTCTGTCAAAAACATCATACGACTTTCTTCTGGCTAGGACACAATTCCTGGCACCCAGAATTTAAAAGTGGGGAGGTTTATTTTGGCTCTCATTTTTAGTCCTTGGTTGGTGGGCAAGAAGGTGTGGTGGGTTCGGCAGAAGAAAACCACTCAGGTCCTGGCAGCCAGGAAGTACAGGAGAAAGGGAGAAGCCAAGGAAGGAGCTGCACCCAGGTCAGACCCCCAGGGACCGCCTTTTCCCCCAAGCCCCATGTCCTAGCCTCATGTTCACCTGCGGAGGTGCCGCCATGGTTCAATCCTCTACCAGAAGCCCTGCGTATGAGTGCAAGAGGCCCTCGGAGGGTGAATGGAGACAAGCCCTAACAACGAGTCCTCACCCCGTATTCACCAAATCCGGCACTACTCGAATTCTGGCTCTTTCCCAAAGCCAAAATGACCATGAAAAGTAAAAACATAAAAATGGATGTGATGTACACAGATCCTGTGAAGTCTTATAGGAGCTTTTATTCCTAACAAGACACAAGACATTTTGAGTAAACAGTCTAGACAAAAGTCGTACCTCAGAACAGGCTGTTAAGGGAATGAGTGGAAAGCTATGATTGACTGCAGTACTTTGGCTCATGAACTTACTCCTTTCCAAGATTCTGGTTGAAAACTGAACTGGATACGAACCAAATCAAATTCAGTGGTTAGGTTCAATGTTGACACGGGGAAATTTGATTCCATTCTTGTCCCGTTCAGTTAGCGACCAGAATCATGAAGAGAACTGAGTTTATGAATGGGGGTATGATTGTATAAGTCTCATTCAACAAAGCAAATCTCATGAGAAAAGCCTGGGTGGCCCTGAGGTCAATATGAGAGGATGTTCTGCTCTCTTTCTTTTTTGTTTGTTTGTTTGTTGTTCTATTTCATTTTGTTTTGTGGTACCGGGAGTTGAACTCACAACTTCATGTTTGCCAGGCAGGTGCTGTGCCACCTAGCTATATCCCCAGCCCTGTTCTGCTCTCTTTGGTCTGAAGCTGCAGAAATAAAAATAATTTTGCAAATACACAAGTGCTCCACTGTGATTGTCAACTAATACTTGTAAGCGCTTGCTGCATGTCATACTGTATGTCCATCTCAGGAAGGTTGGTGATCACAAAACTGCTGGCTTTGAAGAGCACATGCCTGGTGAGAAGCAGCAGACTCCTGCTACATGCAGTGTAAGCAGCTCACAGGAAAAGGTAGTAAGTGCTGTGGGGTAGGTGGTCCCAAGTGTGGATTTGTGGGGACAGAGAAGACAGCTGTGGTTTTTGTTTGTTTGTTTTTTGTACTGGGTATCAAATTCACAACCTCATGCTTGCCAGGCAGGCACTTATGCTGCTGAGCTAAACCCCTGGCCAAGACAGCTGTTTTAATGTGGGTGGTCAGTGCAGGCCCTTGAGAAGGTGGCTTTTGATGAAGGTTTGAAAGACATGAAGACTCTTCTCTGAAGCTGTCTGGGTAAGTTCCTCCTAGGCTTGGGACCTTCAACAGGCATGCACCAAGGTAGGACAAGTCTGTGTGTGAGGGCGTGGAGGCCCTTGGGCTGGAGGGAGGAGAGCAGAGATAAGGCCAGAGGTATGGCCGGATTCGCAGGCCTATGAACGTGGCACAATTTCTGTTTGAAGAGAATCATCCTGGTTTACGTGCTGAGAAGTGAGTGGAGAGTGAGGAGCAAGCAGAGGGTTGGGGAAACATCTAGAAGTGGGAGCAGTATTTTAGGCTAGCATCTTAGCTTTCAGTGAAAACAGCTTGCTGCAACATTCATGCCAGAAGTTTGCCACCACTGCCTGAGGGGCTGAGCAGGGAAAATAGTGAGAAGTGATTGGGCTTTGGATGTATTCTAAATGGAGACTTCACAACATTCCCCAATGGACTAAACCTGGAGTGTATAAAAGAAGGATGTGGACACCAAGGATTTCAGACTGTGCAGGTAGAAGGATGCCATTGTTGTTAGCAAAGGTGAGGAAGTCATGAGAAGGCGCATATTTAGCACAGCTCCTGAAAGTCCCTGGGGGAGGAGCCTGCAGGATGAAGACAGGAAGATAAGAGTCAGAATGCAGAGAACTAAGATCAGTTGGATCCTCCTCTCCTGGTGGGAGGAAAAGAACAACCCAGTGGCTGAGTGCATTTATTTATACGTTGGGGAGGTTGATGTCAGTTGAAACCCCTCTGCCTAACAACTTGCTTGTCTGGCTCACCTCAGGCCCTCTGTGTTCTTGGGGCTGGCCTTGCTCTAGCCCCACATGCATGATGGATCTCCAGCTTCAGCCACTCCCTACAGGGATGTCATGAGCCCTCAGTGTGGATGTTAAATCCCAGGTGTCTACTAGAAATGCAGTCAGGCCGGCAATCTGGGCATGTTTGGATATGTGTGAGTCGAAATTTACATTTACAAGATAATATTGAATATGTGACCCTTAAAACTTGGAGCATGAATAGAATCATCACAGCTGTGATTGACTATAAAAGAAAAAGGGACAAGGACTGACCCCCCAGCCCCACTGCTGCTGATCTCAGACTACACACCAACAGCACAGGGCACAGTTCTGCAGGGGAGGTCCCCTTACCAGGGTCATTAACATTTCCGTGTGTTTCACAGAGTCTTGGTACACAAGTCAGATGTGGTGGCATATGCCTAAAATCCCTGCACTATGGGAAGCTGAGCCCAGCCCAGGAAACTTAGTAACTCTGGCTCAAAATAATAGAATTTAAAAGGGACTGGAGAGGCAGCTCAGTGCAGAGGCCTTGGGTTCAATCCCCAGTACCACCCATCCACAAAAACAGCTAGTACACAGGATTTCCTGTTGGGTAAGCATGCATGGTCCATGGTACCTCACACAGGGGCACCCTGGTCCTCCCATGGGTGCCTTTCAGCCCCAACTGCAGTGCCAGGTCCTGTTCAGCTCTCAAAGTTCCTGCGGGAAGGACAGCCAGCAGATGGTGAAATGAAGACAAGAGATGTTATACAGAAAGTTGAGACCAGGTTGAATCCTCTTTCCAGATGAGAGGAAAGGAACTGCTCAGCCACAGCGATGCATTTATTTATACATTTGTCATAGGACACCCCTTTGCTTAACTGCTTCCTCCTCCATGCCCACCTTGCTGCTCCCCACCTCCCTCTGCCCTGCACTCACCCAGGTGAGTCAGAACCAGGGATCCTGACAGCAGGAGGAGGGTTGGGGTGCCATTGTCCCATCCTTGGGAGTTGGGGGGTCTCTGAGTCCCAGCTCAGTGGGTGAGGACTTCATAGCCAGAACAGTGGTGATGCTGGACTCCAGACCACAAGAGAGGGAGAAGCTGATTATCTGGGTAGAAAACCTGGCACCCAGTAAGGCCTGGAGAAGAAGCAAACCACAGGGGACCCGGGTCCCTGATGCGCATGACCTGGGTCTGCTTCACCCGCCCTCTAGGCTCTCTCCCTGGCCAGAACAAGTTAACAATTAGGATCTCAAGGAGATTTTGTCTAACATATAAAAATTGAAGATTTTAGAAATATTTGTTTTAAATGTTAATAAGATGTTTCATAACAAAAAATACTTTTGTGGAAATAATTGTTTTCCAAAATTTAAAAAAAAATGAGGAGACAATTATTTGACATTTCTAACGTCTTTCTTGTCTACCTCAATAGAAAAGCACTTGATGGGCTGGGGATTTAGCTCAGTGGCTTAAGCGCCTGCCTGGCAAGTGTAAGGTCGTGAGTTCGATCCCTGGTACCAAAAAAAAAAAAAAAAAAAAAAAGAAAAGCACTTGATTTCTACTCTTGTTTTCAATTATGAAGAAATCATCAAAAAAATAAGAAAAAAATAAAATGAAAGAAAAAATGAGGCCAGGCGTGGTGGAGCATACCTAGCATCCTTGAGGCAGAGGAAAAAATATTGCTGTGACTAGCCCTAGACTACAAAGCCAGTTCAAGGCCAATCTGGGCGCAGCGAGACTGTTTCAAAAAAATAAAACAAAAAAAAAATCCAAGTCTAGTAATGCATGCACTCACAGCACTCTGGAAGGCTAAGGCAGGATGATCACAAATTGGAGCAGAGGCCAGGCAATTTAGCAGCAAAACCCTGTCTCAAAATTAGAAAAAAGGGCTGGGGATGTAGTTCCTGCAAAGGTCCTTAGTTCAATCCCTACTCTTAAAAAATAGTTACATTGTTACCTTGACATGGTAGTGCATGTCAGTAATCCCATCTACTCAGCAGAAGGCAATGGAATTACAAGTCATCCTGCCTCAGCTTCCCAAGTGCTGGGCTTATAAGAATGTGTCACCATAACTGACTAAAATAAAAATTTTTAAATGTTGGATTGTAACTCAGTGGTACAGTGCTTGCCTGCCATGAGTGAGGCCTTGGATTCAATCCTTAGTACTGCAGGAAAAAAATTAACATTTGTAGCTATTACCTTAGATGATCCCACTAGAAAAACTTGGAGCTAGGTATAGTGGCATGGCCCTATAATCCCAGCACTCTAGGAGGCTGAGGCAAGAGAATGCCAAATTCAAGCCCAGCATGGGCAATTTAGCAACTTGGTGAGATTTTTTCAAAATAAAAAAAGTAAAAAGGGCTAGGAATATAGCTCAGTACAGAGGCTGTGAGTTCAGTCTCTAATGCTGGGAATAAAAGAAATTTGGAAAATGTGAAACAACTGTCAAGCTTACATGGCGAGCTGTAGGGAGCCATTGTAGCTGGAGATGTGGCACTAAACCAAGGCCAGCCCTGAAAACACAGAGCACCCAAAATAATAAACATAAACAAGATGTTCCAGCTCCAAGAAGGCAAGGGGCCCAGGCCAGCCAAGAAAACAAGTTGCTAGGCAGTGGGATTGAAATTGACGTTCTTCTTGGTAGTATACAAATAATAGTGCTACAGTGATTGAGCAGTTCCTTCTCTTCCATCAGGAGAGTAAAGGCTCCACATAACCCCAGCTTTTGTCTCTTTGTTTTCTTGTTCTCTCTCAGTTCTTCACCCCAAGAACCTCAAAGGCCACATGGATCACAGTAGTGGGCACACATTTTATTCCCCAAACAGGGTGGATCAACAAAGGTTCCCAAAGAAGGAACTCAAGCAGTTGGCTGAGGCATAGTGTGAATTCATGCATGAGGTTGTGAGGGTGATGCTTGACTGTCATCTGCTTTCCATCAAAAAGAAGTCATGGCTTTCCAATGGGCTAGTGAGAAAATTATTCCACTTGGTCTGATGGATAATGATAGGTGGGTTTGATTCTAACCATGAGCTGTGGGGAGAGGCCCTGAATCTTGGCAGCCATAGGCAAAGTAGGAAGGACCCATGAGAAGCCAAATTCTAACCGATAGTTTTATTATGCCATATTTAAATTGACTCTGAGCCAGGATAATGGGAGGGCCCACCCTAGGTGTGAGTGGAACCAATCCTTAGGTTTATGGTCTGAATGGGATAAAAGGGAGAGAGAAGGCAGGCTTGAAGCTGCTGCTTGCTGCTTTGCTGCCTTCTGCCTGCCACACCATGGACTGCTTCTCCTTTATGAAGCTCCTCTGCCATGCTGCCCTGCCTTGGATCCATCCAATTTTTGAGTGAAAGCTCTACAAACTGTGAGCTAAAATAAACCTTTCCTCCTTTAACTTGTGGGTATTGGGTATTTTGTAAGACACACAGCCTGAGGCAGGAGGATCACTGCACATTCAAGGCCAGCCTGGGGTACATAATGAGTTCGAGTATCCACTACATAGTGAGACCTTGTCTCAAAAATCAAAATAAATAAAAATTTCATGAAAATTTTTTGTATTTTTAAATTTTGTTTTGAGACAGTGTTGCAGAAAAACCATATCAAACTGAATGGAAGACTCTTTGCACTAAGGAGTTAGATGGCAACTGTTTATTATGCTAGAAAGCTGGTGGGAATCAGTTCCAAATCACCATCCCTGAATCAGCTTAGAGTTCAGTTTAAATTCAGTTTGCAAACAGGAAGTACAAGGTTGATGACAGATTATTACATGATTGGTTACATGAATTAAGTCATGTGTTGTCAGGCAAGCTAGTTCTAAATAGACTTACTTAAAAGGAATTGTTTACCATACTGTAGAAATGTCCTTGGGACAAGGGGAGGAGTTTGAGCAGATTAAGCAAAGTTAAATGTGTCCTTGACTAGGCCAGTCTATACTGAACATGAAGTCCTGAAGCAAGCTGAAAACAATAATACTCTTTTAGCTAAGAAAGAGCACAGCTGGACATAGTCAAGTTGACCCAGTGCATTATCACAGAGAAGCAGCTGGGTACAGATAGCAAAGGCTAACTGAATTTAGCAGGCTAACTATGTGACAAGCAGCAGGAGCATAGTCACAGGCCACTAATTGATTTTTGACTTTGCTATAAGATATGTATACATTTGCTATTCTATAATTGTTCCCTTACAATAGGGTCTCACTACATAATCCAGACTGGTCTTGGCTGGTCTTGAATTTTTGGTGATCTTCTGCCTCAGCCTCCCAAGTGATGGGATTGCAGGCATGTGCTCTCTGTCTGGCAAGTTCTCAGAATTTACAGACAATCCCAAAGGCCCCAACCATATTCTTATTACAGCAGATGAAAACAAGACACAACAGGCTGGCATAGTGGCAAATGTCCATAATTCCTACCATTTCGAAGCTGAGGCAGGAGGATCACTGTGATTTTGAGGCCAACCTGAACTACATAGTGAGATCCTGAGATCCTGTATCAAAGAGATAAAAAAATGAGACATGACAGCAAGACACATCACAATGAAATTTCAGAGAAAGTATGGAAAAGAGACTGACAGGCTTAAGGATTTGTCTCTTAAGGATTTCAGTTTTGAAAGCCAGAAGACATTGAGGAAATGCCTTCCAAATTCTAAGAAAAAGTATTTTCACAGAATTCTACACCAAACCAAAAATTAAGTATTAAGATCATTTAAAGACACTTTTAGGTGTCTAAAATTTTAGTCTTGGCATGTATACGTGCGTGTGTGACAGTAGGAACTGTACCCATGGCTTGTGAACAGAGCTATATCCCCAGCGGTTTCTGATTTTGATTATAAAAGGTTTTCCTAAGTCACCAAGTAACCCAGGCTGGGTTTGAACTTGTACTTCTCCCACCTCAGCCTTTCAAGTGCTGGGATTGCAGGCCTTTGTTAGATTGATTCCTAGGTATTTCAATTTTTTTGGATGCTACTGTGAAAGGTGTTGTTTCCCTGATTTCTCTCTCAATGAGTTTGTTATTTGTGTACAGGAAGCCTATTGATTTTTGCGTGTTGAAAGTCCAAAATTAAAGCGCCAATAAGTTGAGTTTCTGGTGAGGGCCCACTTTCTGACTGATAGATGGCTGTATTGGCAGTCCTTTTGATGTAGGGGAAAAAAACTCCCATCTTACTCTTAGGGTTTTCTGGCACAACAGAGAAACAAGAAGAAAAAAGAACGCCTTGACTGACGATGTGTACAACTTGTGAGGTTGGGCTTTCTCCTCTGCCGAATACAGAGGGGCAGAAGGTTATGTGACCTCTGACCTGAAGTTGCTTTTGGGGTGGGCATCGATGAAGTGTGAGGAACTGATTGGAATTCTCTTCACACATGCAGGAAAGGAAAAAGGAAGTTGTAATCAGGGGTGAAGGGGAAGGAGGAGGAAATGGTCATCAGGGTAAGTGTGGTTTTTGCTTTGGTCTTCTGCCATGTTAGACGACCACCATAATATTCAGTAATTGATACTAGGGCAGAAACCTTTCATCTCCTAGATGTCCCATATGAGTTTGTGTTCTTTAAAATTGAAGAATGAATTTTAGGAACAATGGAGGTAAAGAGCAGAATATATTTATTGAGAGAAAGAAAGCTTCTGTCTGAAAGACAGAAGGGGTTCCAAGTGGGTTGCCAAAGACTCTGTCTTTTCTAGGGACTTTTATGAAGCAAAACCACAATGTGAGGCAGGTCCACAGTGGGGGAAAATGGGAACTTGAATGGGAACTTCAAGGCAGGTGGACATGAGGTGGGACATAACTATGGTCGACTGGTAAGATTATGAATATAATTACTCAGGTAAAATTGATTAAATCTGGATCCAATAGGGAAGCAAGTCATGTGCCTGTAGGGGTTTGGATTAGTGGCTTCTTCTGGCTTCCTCAAGATGACCAAGGTGATACATATTTAGAATATCAGTCCCTGAGGTTTGTGCTTAGGGTGTGGCTACATTTGTTTTGTCTTTTGTTTTTAGATCTGGCCAGCAGCATGGGTATCTCTCTCCTCCAAGGTTGCAAGGTATCTGGTCTTCTGTACTGACTCCTTCAAGGGCCCAGCCCTGTCTGCCTACCTATAATATTTCTATATAATTCAGTTGCATATAACATTGTTGCTGAGTTCCCAACATGGCAAAAGGGTAAGGTATCTCTCTAGGTTGTCTTTTGTAAAACCATTGATCTTATTCATAAGTGTTGTAGCTTGGCATAACTGACACTATTTTAAGCCCTGCATTTAACTAGTGCCTGTATTCAGGAAAATAGAAAATTACTCAGGGAATAAGTCCCATGAGAAAAGCAGAATGAGCTGTACTTACCAGAGAAAAATCAACCTGCTCAAGGAAAGAAGCAGGATACAGGTGTCAACCAAAAATTAATGAAAGATTGGAGCTAAATTGTTTCCAACAAGATGTCTTTTGTGATTCTGCCTTTTAAAAACTCTGTAACTTGGGGGCTGGAGATTTAGCTCAGTGGCATAAGCACCTACCTGGAAAGCATGAGTTCATGAGTTCCATCCCTGATACAAAAACAAAAACAAAAACAAAAACAAAAACACTCTGTAACTTTCCAGTTCAGGGCCACTTGTTTGGACCCTGAAGCAGGGTAGGGTAGGGAGGTGGGGAGGTGGGGAGGTGGGGAGGTGGGGAGGTGGGGAGGTGGGGGGTAGGGGGTGTCTGTATACAAGTGGTTCTGAGCTCAGTTAATTAAATTCCAAATTTGGATTCCTATATTGTTGTTCATGAACCCACCTCAGTAAGTATCTCAGGCTGATTAGGCCCACAACCTCCCAAATGAGTGGATGGGGAAGAGAATCAAAACCCTCTAGCAAAATTTGAGATTCTCTAGGGGCTAAGACAAAGAACTTCCTGGGTGGCCCATGTTGATTTGGTTTTCAAACAAGGGAAGGGGTTATAGTAGAAACTGAGGGGAACTTTGGGAGTGGTTCAAGGAGCTCTCCAAGTAACAAACTGTATTAATTTAGGAAAAGTATCTTGTGTTAATTTAGAAGTGTTATGTTAATTTAGGAGAGGTAACTTAGGAGAAAGTCTCCAGGTTGACTTTCACTACAGAAGTAACCACCTGCAGCTACAGTCATTAGTTAATTGGGGTGAGTGTCAGGGGTGCCCAGCTGTGGCCTTATCCTGTCCTTTGAGGCATCATGGCATCACAGGCCACTACAGGCCTAAGCCAGGACCAGTGACCCATAGGGCTTCATTTACTATGAGTCCACTGCCCATCTCCAGACAGGGGGTCTAGGCCTTTGACAGACTAACACGTAAACTTACAAAGCTAATTGGTTAATTTTAAATCCTGCTCAGAGCCACTTCATAGTGGTCTCCATCACAGAAGAGCTCCATCTTCATGGCCTCCTAACCCCCTAAGATCCCCACTTCAAATACCATGACACTGGGAGTCATGTTTCAAGGTATGAATGTTGGGGAAGGGGTACCTGCATGCAGTCAAGAGTGTTAAGGAGAGGAAGGAAAGGGACATTTATTAAGTCCAGGAAAAAGCTTTATATACTCAGTAAAGGACTATTTGAGCATATTAAACACCTAGTAGAAGTAGCATTTGTATGTGATAGGGTTTTTGCCACGATGAAAGAGAAAAATATGAGGTAAAAATGGCCTTTATTCCAAGGGTGTGAAGAGGAATCTAACCATAGATGGTCTAGCCACCTCTGACCGGAACATAGGGTATAGGATATATGTATACAACCTCAACCTCTGGTGCTTAGGGTTAACATTGATGATGTGCAAGGGGCTGATTGGGACCTTTTTCATGCCACTGGGAAAGGAAAAAAGTTGTCATAGGGGAAGGAGGACATGACCTCAAGCTAAACATCCTTGATCCCGCGTCTCACTGCCGTAATAACGTGTAGCTTATTCTAGGGCAAACTCCTTTCATTCCTGTCTTTTTATTGTTATGAAAAGGATGATGTCTCTCTCTTATTATTTCCTGCTGAAAAGGGGCACTGTATTGGGGTTTAGGAAGGTTGACAGAATGATGGTTGATGTCCATGTAGAAGCTGGTACCAGATGTTTCAGCCAGTACAACTTCATCATTGGCGCATGCCTGCATCTTAGACTGGAAAACAAAGAGACAAGGTGCTATGAGGAGGAAGGCCACTATCATATCTAAAGACCCAGGGGAGGTAGAAGGAAAGGTGCCTTTGATTTAAATATGCCGTTTTATCAGGACTGTGGTGAGGTAGAATTCTGAAAAATAAGTGTGGGGTTAGGAGGAGTGGGGTTATGAGAGATATTTATTTTTCTCATCTTAAAGGGTAAAAGTTAAAAGTGTAAGTAA